>JAUPMG010035489.1:0-14489 GCA_031762675.1 Pachysandra terminalis | reverse complement strand
GAGAGAGAGAGAGAATTAACAGCAGTAGTAGTTGAGTAGAGTAGGAGGAAAGAGACAAAGAAAAATGCATGAGTAGGCATAGTACCATCAAAATCTATATATTAGATTACATGCATGACGAAAAATCTTTAAGATTAAGATATTGTATCCTCATTGCAGCACAATCTTTATTGATTACGATTTCATATCCCCATCACATCCTGACCTTTATATTTTGATAATACCTAGAAAAAAGTGAAGATACTCTTGAGATTTCTGCACTTCATATATGACCCAAAGAAGGAAAAGAAATCAGGTTACTAGATTAGTTTTCTTTCAAATCCCGACAAACTTTCTTTCTTATTCCACTTGTAATATCAACCATTAGCCAAATGTTACCATGCATATCTTGATATTGGCACATTTTCATTTCCCTGTTAGCTTTTACAGTATGCTTGTTAGACTTAAAAATACCAGGTGAGGTAAAACAACTAGCGCTCACTGCTTCTTTAAACCCTATATATGGATACTAGCGTTAACATCATCACTGAAGAGTTTCTCTATCTTATCAAACTTCCTACTATTCAATACCATTTCCATTGAGCTTTATATAGCTCCAACGTCGCCATTCATTGGCGCAAAGGTAATTCATACGTTCCATTACGACCTTGCAAAATTAAGTACCAATAAGTATATTATTAGGAATTTTCTTTATTGGTAATTGATGAATGCTTATAATACCACTTTGTTGAGTGCAAATTGTGGGTTATACATTATTAAGAAATGTAAATAATTATTTACAATATTAATGTACATTATGTTTTTTGTTTTAGAAAAGGGTAAGTTCTATTGATTATAGAATGATGTTATGATACAGAGCAAATGTGGCAACGGATACTAGAACAAAGAAGTTCCTAATAAAGTCAGTCTACACTTAAGTGGACATTTTAAAACCAAGAATGTAATATTGATATCAGCCCACACAAGGATAAGAGCACAGCTACAACAACATTATAGCACACGACTTTGCACTAGAACAAAAGAGGAGCACAGTAAGAGATTAGATGGACAAGATCATAATATCACCCAATCGCTAATAGATCCCACATGACCCGCAACAAACAATAGTTTAAAAGAGGAAGAAAACACAAAAATAAAGTTTGCAAAGCAACCAACAAGTCAAACCACCCCTCATAACAATACATGTGTTGAAAGAGATTGACATCACCTCTATGTGTTCAATGCTTATCTTGGGTTTGAAAGGGTAAAAGAAATGTGGGACTTAATATCATTAATATTGAAAAGATCTTTATTCCTACCTTTTTTAGTGTCTTATTCATTTTAAAGGATGCCATTATTTTTTCCCCTAAATTATACTTAAAAAATGTAAAATACAATCAAAATAGGGTATATTAGTAATTGTTTTTAGTTCTAAATATAGGAAATAACTCTATGTTTCATAAGAAACTAATTTCTTCCAATAAGATTATTTCAAAAGTAATTGTATACTATTCATATATTTGTTTATAGTAAAAATGAATATATTAAAATATTTTCACAAAAACTTTCTAATAAAAGGACTCACACCTGGCTAGGTAAGATATGCGTACTTTCTGTTCGTTCCTTAGCTTCAGTGTCCTTTTAGAAGTATCTATATCTAACAAAATCAAAACCAAGTGAACCTATCTTTTCAAAATTACAAATAAATTATAACATAACTATTTATGTTAAACATACAACTAACAAATTTGTTATGTTTACTTGATTGATACATGACTAGCATGCCCTACATTAGTGTATATAAGTATATCAACTAAGAAGATTTAGTACTTCTTTAGGACTGAACTAGTTGTGTCTTGGCTCATCATGTGTTACATTTGGCCTAGCCTGACCTGGATGATGTTACACTTACTATTGGACACCTAGTTGAAAATGTTTGTTTCACCCAAGATTTAAAGTTTGAAAAGTGAATATATGTTAAAGAAGGATACCTAAGAGAATAATAACTAACAATTAATATCTCCATAACTATTAGATCACTACTATATATAAAGGAAAAAATCATCTTGCCTTGAAATATGGCTACACCCATTCTTTTGTTTTTTTTTTTAAACTTTTATACATATATATATTAAAGCAATTAAAACTTTAAGGGTCATTTAATATTTTCAAGTAATTATTGAAAAGAGTTTCCAAATTGACAAGATGTCCATTAGAAAATATGTAATCATTTATCCCCCTATCAAATAAGTCTCTCACTCAATAACTTTAATATCAATTTACATGACACACATGTCACCCACTAGTTACTCGTAGGTATTATATTTTTGTAAGAATATATTATATTATTGACAATATCACGGACATATCAAACCAAAGGTTTAATATTTTATTTGGAGCTTCTCTTTTCTAATTTTCTTAAGAAACTCAACATCACTTTTCCATGCATGCAGGAAAAAAAAGTTAGGAAGTTTGATCTGAAAAAGAAAAATGGTACTTGGACTGGGAGGTGCTAGCTCAAAAAACACAAAACAAGGAAATGTTACTGGATCTAGAGCTACATTTTCAAGAAATGTTGCAAGCCAGGGATCTAATTACCTGATGCTGAAAAACAAGCTGATTGTGCTTATTGTGGAGGACAACGTAACTATCCAAACAATACACAAGAAACTCCTTAGTAATCTTGGTATCGAAAATCAGGCGGTGGAAAATGGTAAGGAAGCTGTGGATCTCCATTCTTCTGGAACGGTTTTTGACCTCATCCTAATGGACATGGAGATGCCAGTCATGGATGGGCCTCAGGTAAGCTTGTGAGACCTATAGATTGACAAGTGGTGTTTTGGATCACTCAAATCCATTGGGAACCAAAGAATATATTCATTTAGACCGATATATTCTTTCTCAACGAGGTAGGCAAGGTCTTCATTACCCTACCAAATTATAACAAACTACCATTTCATTTAGACCGATATATTCTTTCTCAACGAGTTAGGCAAGGTCTTCATTACTCAAAGAATATATCTTTTTCATATCACTATTGATGCCATTCCTATTTCTTCTTCTTTTTTTTCTTTTTATTTACAATTGCTTCAGTTTTTTCATCTAAATATGGGCAATTCATCTTTATTGTTCATCTTCATCTTAACTAAAATCAATTATGAAAATGTTACTTCACTTTCTGCTCCACAAATCATCCCTAAACTTATTGTCATCTTCTAGACTTCTCTGTTCTATTAGAATAATCTTTGAGATTTGGTTCAGCACCTGAATTAGGTTAGATGCTATAGTAAGACAACTCTAAATCATTTCATGGACTAATTCCTATCATTTTATGTTTATACTAGTGCATAAATAAGGGTCTATAAAATGAAATACACATAATCTATTCACACACACACACACACACACATATATATATATGCATAAACGTGCATGCTTGTTAACATCCTAGTAAGAGAGAAAAATGATATAAAATTTAGATGATGATGTTAGATAGTTGCAAATAAAAGAAACCCTTTATAACTATACTTATAATTTTTCATACATAATTACTTGTGTATATCTCAAATGTTTTGTTTTTTTAATAGGCAACAAGAATTCTGCGTGCGATGGGTGTTCGTAGCAAAATTGTGGGTGTCACTGCTCGTTCTCAAGACTATGAAAAGCAAGCATTTGTTGAAGCAAGCCTAGATGGCTACCATGAGAAGCCACTGACTCGTGCTAAGCTTATTTCACTCCTCAAAGAGATCGATGATAGTCGTTGATTATCCATACTTGAGAGATGTGATTAGTTATCCTATGGTCATTGTTTTTGGTCTATGTTCCAGAGGCATATGAGCACTATCTAATACTAGTTAGTAAACAATAAATAGAAACTACATTTTCTCATTTCCATGAGAGACTGTTTCTTCTCTTTTATCATTATTCTTAATTGTCCCTTTAGTTGTTTAATTCAAATTGTTGAAATGGATAATTAGCACAAAGAAGAGTAATTCATTAAGTAGAATAAATTGGGTTGAGATTTGATAAAAAGAAAGAAAAATATTGGTTTTAAGAATCCAAATAAGGTAACTTAATCTGTGTAATTTGACGTGTAGTAAATATATGGAAAGACCATGATCCACAGCTAAATGAGTCCCATTTATGAGAATATTTATAGAAAAAAGATGAGATTAATTAGACCATTATTTGTCCATTTGATTCACATATTCTATTCCAGAACTTTAAGTTTGTTAATAGTTTTCCACCATTCAAACCCCATCAAATGGTGGTTCCAAATCCTTTTCAGGAGCATTGCACATGTCAAAATTTGGGGTTCCAGATGCTTAGCAAGTTCTTGAGCACTAGATTGTAGATTTTCCTTATCACTGAAACATTAAGTCACGTATTAAAAAATAGAACCAATTTCATAAACCTATCCTAAGGTTTGATATTATTTCGTTTTCTAATGAATTAATAAAAGAATATATTAAAATGAGGATAATGTATCCAAAGGAGAAATTGCCTACTATCATCGGAGTAAAAAAGAAAGAAAATATAATCAAAGAAAGATTTATCTCATTACACAAATTTAACCAATCCTATATAACATCTCTTCAAAGGGATAGCTGAAAACAAAGACTCCCTTCTAACTCCTCCCTTTCCAAGTTTATAGTCAAAACTAACAGTCGTCCTTGGAGCGTGAACAAATGAGATGATCATTAACCAAGCAATCGAGCCAAAATTATAAGATGGATCGACTACCAAGGACAACCTTATGATGATGCAATCCATGAAATCACTATGGATGAATTTCCTTTCTTTAATAAAGAGCTACAATGTTACAATTGCACCTCTTTTAGACTTGCACAACACTTATCTTGGCTTTTATAGCATTTCCACCATTAAATGATCTTGAAGATTGTGATCACGCCCAGGTTGAGTGAACCATAGGTCGATCTGGTTGATATGGAGTCACCACCATTTAATGGATTAAAGGTGTTAATGGTCGCCTATGATTTATCAATTACTCACTAAAATAGACCAAAATTAAATAAATGACAAATGGTCTAACCAGAGTAGGATCAAGAGGTTTGGTTAAGAGAGTGAAAAGGTGTTAGCCACCCATTCTTCCCCGTTACATAAATATTTGGCCAATTTTAGAAAAACCCTAATAAATCTAGAAAACTACTAAAAACATATTAAAATTATAAATAATAAAGAAAAATAAAATAATTAAAAATAATCCTAAAATATAAAAAATTAGCTATATAAAGTTTACATAACTTAAAACGTGCAAATAAAAATAAAATAAACAATAAAAAGACCAAAATACCTTAAAATTCTAAAATACCCAAAAACTCTTCAAAACAAAAACTAAGACCAGTCACTTGCAGAGATTTTTTTAATATCCTAAAAATAAAAATAAATTATGAAAGCATTACACAAATTCATAAACTTCTTTTTCAACATAGAAAAAATTGAAATAACCAAAAACATTCTTAACTATTTTATTTAAAATTTTAAACCTATTGTTTATTTGTTGTAAATCCCAAATATGCTTTAAAAATCACTTTAACTGAACCAATGTGTATGGTTGTTTTGAGAGATAATTTTTTTTTATGGTTATAAACGTTGGAGGAGATATCATATAAAAAATATAAGGTTTAAAATTCCATTCCTAGTATTTTCTTAAACAATAAAAGCCATCATACTTTAGGGTTTTCAACCTACAGAACAACAAAATTAAAGAAATTAGAGTAATTCAACTATAAGAGGTATAGACATGAGACTGGTTTTATTACAACCCAATTTGAGTCTTCTTTCTAACGGAACTAGGTTCATACAAAATGGACCTTAGGAGAGGTCTTTGTGATTTATTTAGTAGAAAAAGGTAGAACAAAATATTACATGCTAACAAAAATATGAAATAAATAAAAATTAAAAAACAATACCTATAGCAACTATGGTTTGGTCTCCTTAGCCTTGATCTTGAGTAGGTTGGGATTGGGGTTGGTTGATGATGAAGAGGTGATAGATGTAGGAGGCTAGCGAGGGGAGGGACTGCTTTTTAGGAGGGTAGGGCTAGCAGCTTGCTCTGTTCTTGGTTTTTGTAGTAGGTGGTTAAAGGTGGAGGAAGAAACAAGGGGCAGTTTGGTTGCTTGGGTGGAAGAAGAAGAAGAAGAAGAAGAAGAAGAAGAAGAAGATAAGGGAGAAATGATCAGAAAGAGAGAGAGGAAACCCAAAAAAAAAAATAGATCTACAAAAAGAAGAATAAAATGTCAAGAAGAAGAAGGTGAGTGAGAGAAAAGATGAGGGAGAAGAAGAAGATGAAGAAGAAGCAAAGATGAAGAAGAGAAGGAAAAGAACTGTGGGTTCTTCCCACCCGAGGAGAGGGAGAGAGAGAGAGACAGAGATAAGAAGTTAGAGAGAGAAGAGAGAGAGAGACAGTACGTGCGAGAGAGAGGAAGAGAAGGGAGAGGCGGCTCTCCCTCCATTAAATAGGAAATAAATAATTTTGTTCTTTATTATTTTATTTTAGGAAATTACTTTATTTTGAGGATTTTCCACATGGACAATGGTTTAAAGATATTCTTCTTTCCCATTTTTTATTCGCCTTCTTTTGAAGATTTGCCATGTTGGCAAATCCTATAAGCGTTTGTTTGGATCGTAGAAATTCTAGGGTGGGAATTGGATTTGGCTAGTGGGAATTGAAATTTAAGCGTTTGGATGACCAATTCCCGCGTGAATTATAAATCACGTGTGCAAACATTATAACACTATACCCGTGGTTCTTTAGAATTATAATTCAGAGGGGAAAGGGGTGTTTATTGTAATTCTTATATAGGTGAGAATTTAATCACGACTTAAACACGAAACTCGATACAAACCTTCAACCCTTCTTCATCATCACAACTTAGCAGAGAGCATCCAACATCTTCACGCTCGACAGTTATTTTTTGACAAGCCGGTAAGTTATATTCTTCTCTCTGTCCCTCACTCTTTCTCTGTCATGACAGTAGGTATTTTCTCTTCCCCACCTCCTCTCTCTTCCAAAGAGAACCCACGAACCCCAAACCATGTTGAACAGACACTCTCAGTGGCGAATTGCAGCCTCTCTGTTTTTGCTCTCTGTAATTGCTCGGTCGACCGGGTGGTTTGTTTAGTCGACTGGGAGGGGTTCCGGTTGGTCAATCCGACCCTACAGTTGCACAATGCAACTCCTCTGAAAAATAATGCCTACCACTGCTCGGTCGACCAGAGGTTATGGTTGGTCGACTGGCAAGGGGTTGTTTGGTCGACCAGACAGTTTGTCCGCT
The DNA here is from genome assembly GCA_031762675.1 of Pachysandra terminalis. NCBI lineage: Eukaryota > Viridiplantae > Streptophyta > Magnoliopsida > Buxales > Buxaceae > Pachysandra > Pachysandra terminalis. The sequence goes on along the minus strand of JAUPMG010035489.1, from coordinate 7,212 downwards.
CGACCAGGAAGGGCGGAGTATGGGTTGTTAAAAACAAAAATTAATCTGATTAAAAATCTACTTTAATATCTTCGACCCATCATTATTTAGGTGTTAAAAGCTCATAATTACCACCCCAAAACAATGGTGATCACAACGTATGATTCCACAAACGGTCCTCTCTTGATCGTTCACGTAATCATGCATTATGCCTGTTGTTTTCTGCAAACACAACAACTAGGTTGCTATTTAGATGATGTTTCTTGACATACCTTATTCCAACAAAGATGTATCGCAACGGCTCTGTTACTAATGAAGGTTGTAGACGACCCGGATCACGTACCTAGATGCACACAAACCTGAATCTGCAACAGAAGATCTCTATCGAACTAAAAAACATTCCACGTCGAAATATGTGATTACTAGAACCACATACACTAAACTCACAATAAAACGACCAGATCTCTGTATAGGAATCTCAATAGCAACTCTAGATCTCTAAAGGGAAGAAGAGATGAAGATAGAAGAGAGATTCTATCGGTTGGGCAATCACCAAAACGTGCAAAGCTTAACTGGGTAGGAAGGAGGAATCTCCTATAAATAGAAAACTCAACTCAACTCCTATTCGGAATCTATCTCCTAATTCTATTAGGAGAGAGTTATCCACATCTACAGTTCTAACCAAGCATGGACGTCCCACTAAGTGGGGAGCGGGTCGAACCAATCGGGTCGACCCATCACTAAATCTAACAGTAGAGAATAGAGATGGTCTAGAAATCAATTTTTATAAATTAACTTTATACAAGTGGATGCAATGCTTGTCTAAATACCATATATATAATGACATGGGTAGGGGATACATTAGAAAATAAAAAAGGTAGGGGATACATAGTTACTAGAAAATAACATGGGTAGTAAGGTTCTCCAAGTGCCATACATTCGAAAATGCAACGAGTACACTTCAAATGAATGGCCTCAAATAATGTCAATTTTCTATAACGTTGTATATCCTAATTATGATCATCAATAGATAAAAAAAATAAAAAAAATAAAAAGTCCAGGTGTGTAGCATGTTGAAGTTTACCATCGGTAAATCTATCATCCACCATTCCACGCTCTCGTGCATGTAATACACCTCCACAAACTACTGCAATTTGAGCTATATGCAGTGACCCTGACCCCACTCATTAATTGAATGATTAAATTCTATTTATTCATCTCAATAGACCATAGGAATTAAGTGTCAGAGTATTGGCTGAATTGGATTACTTGCAATTTAGGAGAAATAGTTGGTAGCTGAAGTAGTTTGATAAATTTCAGGAGATTTGGGCTTGGGCTACAAAGGATGAGTTGGACTGGGCTATGGGTTGGTCGTTTGGCCCATGTTGGGGAGGTAAGGTCACTTTGGTAAATTCAACCAATTTTAAATCAATTTTGTGAGAGAGGGAACGTTCCCACTAACACATCCACTTTCCTAATAGGATCGTGTGTGAGAAAATTGCTATCATGGAAGTGCATGACCAAAAGAGAAAGGAGAGAAGAGAAGACCTTTTCTGGCTTTGCTAGAGAAGGAGAAAGGAGAAAGAAGAAAAGGAGAAGAAAGAAGACAGGCTGAAGAAAGAGAAGGCTAGAGAAAGTGGTGATTTTCCTAGCTAGAGATTTGTAGAAAAAGCTTAGAAAAGAGGTAGGATTCTTCCGGAGTTTCTTGTGGTAGTTATTTTTGTAAGATTGTGATGATTCTTTAGGACTAAGCATCTAGATCTCTTAATCTTGCATGTTGATGTGTGATCAATCCATGCTTATGTTGATTTTTTTCTTTGATACGAAAATATGAATTATTTGCTTTGAATCATGAAGTTTAGGTTGGATCTCACATGTAAGTCCTAGTTTAAATCTTAGGTTTTGTTTGTAATATGATGAATTGATGTTTGGTAATATTATCTATGTTTTGTGTGTGTAAAAGTATGATATCTTTATTATGTAAGATTGGGCATGAAGCCCTATAAAAATTATAAAAATTTTGGGCTGAGAAGACCTTCGGCAGGTCATTCGGTAGCTACCAAGTCGAGCTGCCAAGCCCCCCAAAGTTACTGCCCAATCTACCGGAGCTTAGTAGCTGCCGAGCTGAGCTACCAAGAATCCTCGGCAGGAAGCTCGGTGCTACCGAGCTATCTACCAAGCCTCAATAAGGCTCATTTTTTATGGACACCTTGGTTTTAGTGATATTGAGTTGTGTGTGTTGTTGGTTTTTGTGCAACAAAAGGTGCTACTTACCCTAGTTTACTGTATGCTATGACCAAGTAAGGTATGCTATGAGGTTTGATAAGGTTTCTAGGGTGTCATAACATGTTACAAAGTATGATGAATGATGATAGGATGGGTAAAGGTCAAGGCATGTGAGTTAGTTGAAATATGGTGTGTGTGGGTCCTATATAAACCCTATGAACTGTGACATGCGACATGAACTGTGATATATAACATGAACTGTGATATGTGACATGAACTATGATGTACAATATGATTGTGGTGTGTTGAGAGTGATTCTAAACACATTTACTAGAATAATTGTATTGAGAGTGACTCTAGATGAGTTCACTGTGTGGTTGTGTGGGGTGGCTTTTCTACCATGGGTATTATCTCCAAAAAGGAAAGAGGGTGATTTTTCTACCTTGGGTACTATCCTCTAAAAGGAAATTAAAAAAAGGGGTGGCATTCTACCATGGGAATTATCCCCAAAGAGGAAAGAGGGTGAAATTTGTTACCTTGGGTCAGAATACCCTAAAAGAAATGTTTGAGGACATTCCTGGGACAAAGTTTCCTAGAGGAGATGTGGGATTGAATTTATGGTTAGGCTTGGCCTAACAACCCTTGCATACATTCTATCATTCCATATTATCATATGCATTGCATCAAACCTCATATTGCATTGCATTCTTGTTTGTGTGTGTTGATCATAATCTGTGTGCTCATAGCATTCATCTGCAAGCATTGCATTGATTGATGTGTGACTCTGTGTATTGATTGTAGTGTGTTGCGTGATTGTGTTTCATTGTGGTGTGATGTATGATTTCTATATTTTTTAGTGTGATTTGTGTATGTGAATGAATTGTGTTGTGTGAGTGGAATGATGATTGAAAAGGAGAACAGTTACTGTTTAGAAGGTGCCATGAGAGTTTGTAGCCTTGGATGTGGGTATGTATCATGACAGAGTTCATGAGTACATGGTATCTGTTCAGATAGTGTTTGGATGTATTATGACAAAGTTCATGAGTACATGGTATCTATGTAGACTGTGATTATGTGTGAGCATGTCAAAGTTCATGATGATTGTTGTATTTGCTTAAGACAAGCATTATTATGATTGTGTTGGTGCATATGTGAAAACAATGATATGATATTAAGATGAACTGTGAATTGCATGAATTAACACAACTTGGCATATGAATATGAAATTAACTACTGTAGTTAATTTAGATTTTTCCTACTGAGCTTCCAAGCTCACCCCTTATGTTGAAACAAGAGAACCACTGGAGTATGATAGACTTGGAATGGAGGTTCCTAGCTAGATGGGATCTCAAGATTTTATGGACTTGTTATTTGAACTTGATTTACTACCTCTGTTCCATGAGGGCATGAATGTTGTAATCTTTGTACTTTATGGTTGGATTTTACATTCATTGGACCTAGTTAAAGGTTTAAATTTTATGAGACTTCCACGGGTTATTTGAATGGTTTGGCCGCATCCATGGTTTGGATCTGAAGGTCATTCCCTTGGAAATCCTCGAGATTACATATCTCGGGTTTGGGGCATAACAGATTGATATCAAAGCTCTAGGTTGAAGTTACCTAGGGTGAGGAGAATCTTAGAAGGGTGTAGTGAAATTCTAGGACGAGAACAAAGAAACATGTTAACCTAGGAGCCACATCTATGATTGTGTAAAGTATGTTGTCTTGCAAATTATAGTATGATATGTGATTGTTTCGTGTGATATGAATATATGTCTATATGTGAATGTGTGTGTGTGTGTATATATATATATATATATTTATATAGAATTATTATGCGTTATACTTAGAGACTTGTTACGTGTGTGTAGATGGCTGGAGGTAGAAGGAATCAAACAGTTGGAGAGGGTTCATCAAGAGGGGATGCAGATCCTCAGTTGACTGGGATCTATCAAGTGTTGGGAGAAGTGTCTTCTTCTTTTCAGAGAGAATAAGAGATGAGGCAATCTCAACTGGTTCCTATGACTGGAGGAGGAGGAATATGTTGGTTGGAAAAGTTTAAGAAGTTGACACCACCATCCTTTGATGGTAGGGGGGAGCCGATGTGGGCTCAAGACTGGATGTAGGATCTAAAGAACATGTCCCTGGCCATGGACTGCCCGACAATTCAGAAAGTTCATTTGGCTAGATTCATGCTGAAACAAGAAGCCTACCCTTGGTGGGAGATGGTTGAGAGGGCCCAGGGAGAAGTGAACGACTGGGAGGAATTCAGGAGATAGTTCTACGAGACCTACTTCCCTAGTAGTTACAAATGCTAGAAAACTAATGAGTTTCTCAAACTGGAATAGGGTTCTGTACTGTGTGCCAGTATGAGGGCCAGCTCACGTTGCTCTCACGCTTTGTACCTCACATGGTGGCCAACAAGGAAGATAAGGCCGTGAAGTTTGAGGAAGGACTAAGACTAGCTATTAGGTCTAAAGTGATGTCCCATGGCTTCAGGGCTTACCTGTAGGTTTTTGATTGTGCCCGTAGAGTTGAGAGGGACAATGATCCATACACTCGACAGAGGGATAACTCAAGGATGGACCGGGGAAGGTTCGAATCCCACCAGCAGAGAGGATAGAAGAGGACCACGATGGATGACCACTAGTGGATAGTTGTGGCCAAGCCAACTGTAGTGGTTGAAGCTCACATCGCAGGCCCATATATGTAGCAACGACCTCCTTTGACTAGCTACTACTGCGGGAAAATCGGGCATAATAAGGACTGTTATGAGAAGATCTGGGTAGAAGGTAAAGGACAGGGAATGGACCATCGACCAACACCTCAAGGACAAGTTCATGCCTTGACAAATGGGACATTTCCTAGGGATGATGAGGCCACGAATGCAGTGATGGAAGGAACACTTACTATTTTTCATTCTCCTACCAGTGCATTGGTTGATTTGGGTGCCACACACTCATTCATTTCAGCACAATACATGCATACCTTGGGTCTTAGATCTTCAGTTATGAGTGATCCATTACTTATTACAAACCCAGTTGGGGGAACAATTACACTTGACCGAATATATTTGGATTGCATAGTTCGGCTAGAAGATCTCAATTTGGAAGCTAACTTGGTGGTTCTAACCATGTCAAGTTTCGACATCATCTTGGGCATGGATTGGCTAGTTGCTTATCATGCCAAGGTAGATTTTTTTTTGAGAAGGTAATCACCTTTGATACTCCTGAAGGAAGAGCATTAGAATTTTGGGAAACCAAAAGGATGCCTATCAGGCTGAATACTTAGGCACAAAAGACAACAAGGAAGAGTCCATAGAAGGGATTCCTATAGTCAAGGACTTTGCTAAGGTGTTTCAGGAGATATCGGGACTACAGCCTTTAAGGGGGGTAGAGTTTTGCATTGAGTTAGTGCCATGCACTGCTCCGATTTCATTGGCCATCTACCGTATGGCACCAGTTGAATTAAGAGAACTCAAGGAACAACTCAGTGAACTGATGAGGATGGGATTTATTAGACCGAGTGTTTCACTGTGGGGAGAACCGGTGATATTTTTGAAGAAGAATGATGGATCTATGCGGTTGTGTATTGACTAGAAACTTGAATAGAGTCACCATCAAGAACAATTATCATTTGCCTAAGATTGATGATCCCTTTGATTAGTTGAGCGGAGCCTGATACTTTTCCAAGATCGACTTAAGGTTGGCATACCACCAACTGAGAATAAGAGAGTATGATATATAGAAGACAGCATTCAGGACCAGATATGGGCACTATGAGTTTTTGGCGATGCCGTTTGCCTTGACTAATGCCCCTGCGGCCTTCATGGACATGATGCACAGAGTGTTCACGCCGTACTTGGATCGATTTGTAGTAATATTTGTTAATAATATTTTGATATAATCAAAGACGAGGGAAGAACATGAGGAGCATTTGAATGTAGCCTTGAGAACACTCTTAGATCACCAACTATATGTCAAATTCAGCAAGTGTGACTTCTGGAAGGATGAAGTCAAATTTTTGGGACATGTGGTGTCCAGCTAAGGTTGAAGCTGTTTTGAGTTGGGAAAGGCCTAAGAATGTGGCTGAGATCAAAAATTTTCTGGGATTGGCCAGATATTATAGGAGGTTAATTGAGGGATTCTCCAAGATTTCTGCTCGTTTGACTAATTTGACAAAGAAAGAAGTCAAATAAAGTTGGGACGACAAATGTGAGGTGGCATTTGGGGAATTAAAGTGGAAACTTACTACAACTCTCGTGTTAATGATTCCAGTCAGCGGGAAGAAGCTATTAGTGTTTTCAAATGCATCATTGATGTGTTTAGGATGCGCCTTTATGCAGGAGGGACATGTAGTGGCTTATTATTTCTAGGAAACTCAAAGTTCATGAGCGCAACCACCTACTCACGACTTAGAGCTGGCCACTGTTGTCACGCCCCAAATTTGAGATATAGGATCTCGAGGATTCCAAGAAAATGACCTTCGGATCCACCACGTGAAAACGGATAACCAGACACATAATCAACCCAATCCTGGTTGAATTAGAGTATCAACAATATAATCAACAACAAAAGTCTGACATAAATTTAAACCAATAGCTCAACCAAAATACGTCGAGCTATAACCCACAAACAAAGTAAAGTAAACTGAAATAATCTCTGTTAAAAGTTTCTGCCCAAATAGGGTCAAACCAAAGTAAATAAAAACAGAATAAAGTAAAGTAGTCTCTAAAGCAAAGCATCTCAAAACATAAGTGTGAGAACCCAAAAATTCGAAAGTTCAAAATAAAGGGTATTTCGGTAATTTTTGCATTTTGAAAAATTTTAAGCTAAGTTCTAAGGAAAACTAAATAAATATGATGATTTGGATTTAAAAAGGGAATTTCTGGAAGTTGGCAATACCCCAAAGGAGTATTACCTCACAAGAGTGTAGTATATGTTTTAGCTTCTTAAGGAAGCTAGTAATACCTCAAAAGAGGTGTGCCTTAGATGGACTATAATAAAA
>JAUPMG010035478.1:0-14490 GCA_031762675.1 Pachysandra terminalis | reverse complement strand
GTTGAGTAACCTCCCTTGACTGTGTATTTAGTTGTGTTTTAGTATTTTGACCTAGGAGAAGGGTTGTTTGCCTCATAGCCTATTCTCCTAGGGATTTAGACCTTTTTATTTGATGTATGTGGAACCCTAAACACTAGACCATCACATTTGACCATGCATGTGGAAACACCCAACCCTGGTGGAGAGAAAAAGGAGAAAAACCCTAAATCTCTACCATAGACTAAATGAAATGAGTATTCGACTAGAATCAAACCTTCTTGGAAGTAAAACCAAGCTCCTAGTGAAATTTCAGCCGCAACGAACCTTTCCCCAGCTTTGACGCACTCTTCGGCGCATCGAAAAGCTCGCCGAATCTCAGAGGCCGAATATGGTCCTCGGGAATTGTCGCTGAAGGAATTTAGGCGCATCGAAAGGTCGCCGAAGCCTCCCTTAGGCCAGCCTAAGAGGTCGCCGAATTATAAAGTGACCAAACCAAGTTGACTTCTCGTCTATCGAGACCCATTTGGACCAAACTCCGAGGTGCCAACTCATTTGGCACACTTTTACCCATTTAGGCACGTTGAATGATCGCTGACGACCCCACCGAACTACTCCACAGGTCCAATTGGAGTGATTCCAACGGGAGCGCGTTTATCTTGACTAGTTACACATGTCTAGCCTATTTCCGAGGCAGTTTAACCTACAAATCTAGTCTTCTTAGTTTGGCTAAGCAATGGGAGTTTTCGGGGAAATGGGTAAGCATGACCCCAAAACCTTTCTATTAGCTTAGTGTCTTCATAATACACGTGTTGGGATGTAATTGGATGATACAATGTTTCATTTACTTGTTAAATTGTGAATTTAGGCATAATGAGATGCCTTGATAAACTATATTATGAAAATGCGATTGGTTTGGGCACTCGGATGCCTCTCATTAAATTATATGATGAATTGGATCATGTAGATGAATCCAAATGGAGAGTGTTGATGAGGAATTGGTGCCGATGTGCCCAACTTGCCTTATTTATTAACTGTAGAATTTTATTACATTTAGTTCCTGTTGATTTTATTTAGAAAAGTATGTGTGTGTATATATATATATATACTCTTAGTAAGTTAGGTTATATGATTTAAACTAAGTAGTAAGTTAGATTATATGCTCTATGGTACTTAGTAAGTTAGGTTATGCGTTTTATCTTTCTTAGTAAGTTAGTTATGGGACTGTGCCCATTGATTGAATGTTTGAATATATGCCTTTGAAATATTGGCCGTTGCATTTAATAAGGATTTGAATTGAATGTTGCATATGGACTTTCCGGCTGTGATAGCCTGGTTTAATACCCCTTATGACACCATGGGTTTAGACTGACACTTGGGATGTTGACTTGATAACCATTTAGTCCTACGAGAGGACCCTATGATCGGACCAAGCTGAGAGTGAACCCACATAGGGAACCTCATCAGGCTTGTGGAAAGATGTTGCCCAAGGATCCGCATGTTGATGTAAGCTTGGAAGACGGTATGCTATTCCAAGGATCTGCACGTTGGTGTAAGCTTGGGAGTCAGCTAGGCCATATATATATATATATGTATGTATATACCTTCTGTTGGGTTGTGAAGATGTATGAATCCCTGAAGGATAGCGTAAGTGGCTGCAAGTCTTGATTGAATAGCCCGTGATAAAAAATAAGTCAGGGGATTGTGCCTCATAGGTTGAAAACCCTTAAAACTGTGCGATATCCGTAGAATGGTCCTATCCCTTAGTCTGTTCTTACGAGGGATGCGTTCAGGTTGCTGTGACATTCTAGGGTGCATTCAGGTTGCTGGGACACCCCGGATAGAGATCGAGATCACGTGGGATCATACGATATTTCACATCTTAGAGAGTGTAACATTTCTCTTGCATTGCACAGTTTGTGTTGATAATATTGTTAGAGCCATTTGTATGAAGCACTTGGCCTAATTCTCATTCTTAAAATCTATGCATGTAGTTGTAGAATCACAGACCACTGAGTAATACTCTGTGAGGATGGGAGAGAATTATTATTATTATATCACAACTGTACACTACTTGCACATATTATACTTATTACACAATTGTACACGTCTGCATTTTTCTCAAATACTGGAACATGAGTGAATGCCCTTCATCGAAGGTTTACTCATTCGGGGTTCCAGCTTATGAATGTTGTTTAATATTTCAGGTTCAGGAGCTAGTCGTGACACGAGAAGACTCGATTCGGGTAGCGTACTCTGATAGACACATGGTATAGTTTAGAATTAGACTTTTACTTCATTTAGATTTGCTAGTTTAGCATATCTCTAATAGTTACTTGTATCTTACTAAAACAATTTAATCTTCCGCTTATGTCTGTTGATCCACCTCCATAGCGATATGGGTGAAGGTTGCAACTTAATCCGAAAATTCTAAATTTTTGGGTTGGATCGTGACACCGGTACACCGGTGAGCCTACCGACAGGGACCCTGTTTGCACTGTAATAACCCCACCGGTAGGCACCGATACACCGGTACACAGGTGAGTCTGTCGATGAGGCCATTACAAGGGTACAATAAGTTCGATTTTTGGTAAGTGAAGTCGGGCTTGTGCCATTTGGTTTGGAATGTGGATTTCAGAGTCATGATTGATTTGAAGGCTTGAACCTACCTGCGGGGAATCAACTTGATGTTCCATGATATATTGTAAGATTTGACCATATTGGGTATTGTGACCCACTTGAGTTAGTAATTTGTTTGTGGATTAATTATATTTGTTTTGGAACATCGTAGGAAGCTTATGATGGTTTCCAATAGGATTATCCGTGTGTATGGGCGCGTGGATAGTTTTCGTTGGTGATCATCATTTGGTGTCCTAGTTAATAATGCATGCATGCTAGGCTAATATAGATTGTTAAGTGAACCAGGAAGGTGAAAAACTACGGATTATCCTTGCGAGGTTAACTTGAGAGGTTGACTATATACCTGTGGGTTGAAATGCCCACTTAAACTAGGGTAGGATTCTTGCGAGGACCTATACAGGTTGGCTATCCCTTGAGTATTGTACACTCATAAAATTAGTATATGTAGCATTCGTATCATGGGTTGGCGCTCGAAACAAAGAGGGGATTCGGCTATTCCTGGTGATCTTTGTCCCGAAATTGATTTGATTGAGAAGTTACACATGAGGGACATCTCATTTTTCATTGTATTCCTCTGTTTGAGCATTCATCTAAAGCATCTGATTTATTCATTTCATACTGTTACATCTCATACTTAAATCAGTCATTTATTTACATTGTTATCTCCTATTGTTGTTACTGACCTTTACTTGACATAATTGATATTATACGGGGATTAGGGCTGTTAACAAGCCGAGCCGAGCTTTGCCCAGCTCAGCTCAGGCTCGTAAATCTCTAGCAAAGCTCAGGTTCGACTCAGGCTCGTTAAAAGCTTTTAGGCTCCGAGCCGAGCCGAGCTTTGCCCAACTCGGTTTAGGCTCGTAAAAGCTCGGCTTGCAAAAAGTTCGGCTTATAAAAAATTGATTTCGTAAAAAAGCTTAGATTAATACAAATGTATTAACATTATAGTTGATAACTGTTATTATATGTAATATAATATGTTAACATGTGTGTTCAATATTAATACATAATATAAGGTATAAGAATATAAACGTATAATCACATACACAAACCGAGCCGAGCCGAGCCTATCCAAGCTTGGCTCAAGCACGTTAAATTAATGAGCTTTTTTTCAGGCTCAGGCTTGGCTCACGAGCCTAATTTTAGAGTTCAAGCTCGGCTCAAACGAGTCGAGCCCGAGCTTGAGCCGAGCTCGTTGACAGCCCTAATGGAGATATATGATTGCTTGATTTCTTACTGGGCATTCTACACTCACGCAATTTCTCATGTGGCAAGATGAGAAGGATGAGGACCGGTACGATATGTTGTTGTGCCTATGTTCTATGTTTTCTAGACTTGTACTCTTACAAGAGTATTGATTGTAATAAACTTGGTTTTGGATTCGTTGACTTGTTGAATTTTGTGGAACATGGCTCATTTGAAGTCATTGACCGTTTGAGATTTTATTTAATTATGTTGTTTAATTGTAATAACTTTCGCACTCAGATAATAAATGTATTTTAGTTACATTTATTCTTGTGATTTGATAGCAATCTGCATTTCATGCATGAACCTAAAAGTCTCACTTTGAGATAATGTGATGTCCGCATAGGGATTCGTGCCACATAAGTTTCGGAGCGTAGCAGTGGTAGTGGCAATTGTAGTAGTGGTGGTGGTTAATGGTGGGGAAGGGGTAAGGGTGGTGGTGGTGATAATGGTGGTAATTGGAATTGAAATTTTGAGAAGAGTGCAAAGATCATTTTGTGTTTTAAAGGGCAAAATCATCTAATAATTAATTATTTTGACTGATGTCAACATAAGTTATAACAATTGCTTAAGAGAAGGGGTGTCTTTATCACTAAGTTCAAAACTTAAGGGGTGTCATTGCCAATTTAGAAAACACGGTTTCTCTAAAAACAAAGGGGGTCTAAGTGCAATTTACCCAATTATATATATATATATATATATATATATATATATATATATTATTTGAAAAGATACCTTACATTCAGTCTAAACCAGCCCAGCCCAACACCGACAAGGTTAGGAGCGGATTTGGTATGTTATGGTCTGTCAAAACTCGCTTCATCCCTCACCTAAAGATCGTCTACAATCTGAGATCACGTCCACACCCATTTTCGTGCTTTATGCCAAGGAGACATCACTTGAGGCTTTTGCTAACAGTAGCAGACCGCATATTGTGTCCTATCACAGGCCGGAAAACAAGTACCAAAACAGCCAAGTCAGTCCATGGTTCGTTATCTGTTATATCTTTTAAACCTTACATGTATTAACAAATGAAAATAGTCGTATTAAAAGTACCACAACGAATGCAAGTGCAGAAAGCAGATTTCAAATACAGGTGATGCCTAGCAAAAGTGCAAACAGGGTCTTACTGATACAAGACATCCTGTAAGGATGTGTTTAAATAATTTCTTATACAAAGAAAAGACGCCAAAAATTAGCAAGACAGCTAAAAAAAATCAAAGTTGTAATGTCCAAAACATCAATTAAAACAATTCACCCATTAATCCACGTTCAAGCGCCATTTTCGAAATTAGCCTTGTATTCTTGAGGTGGCTGCCCAGGAGAAACAAAATGTTAGTGATGACAGTTTCACACAAAGTACAAAAATCTTTGCTTCAGATTAAAACCTAGGATCTCTATAATGAAATTAAGATGAACTTGGCTAAGGATGATATAGGGAACAATTTAAATTCCGAACTTCCAATTTTTTTTTTGAAGTTCCTCACAATTAGATTAGTCCTTCCAGAGTTAATTGTTGTATAAAGGAAAAGAATTTCCAGGAAGCCAGTATCAACACACCAAGTCTGGAGTTGACTCATCAGACTCAAAACATGCCATCATGCTATAAAGCCAACATGGGCCTTACAATATGGTTTTAAAAATACCTGGATCAATAAGAAAAGATAACAAGACATTGGGCAAGGATGGAGATAACATTACCATAAACAGGGCCGAGATCAACCTGCGTGCAAACCACCGCATATGCATTGCACGTTGAGCACCACCTGCTGCTTCCACAGTTTCAAACCGCAGATAGACATAACCAGCACTATTTCTGTAAGACAATATAACAAAATTGACCAGTTAGAACTTTCAGATTGGGAAAAATAATCCAACAAAAAATCATCAATGTTATTATATACACACAAAAACATATTTTAGTCAGACTGGTTCATAAACACGGCTGGCCTCAGTACGCAATAGTTCATATTTTATCATGTCAGTCCCAAAGGAGTAATAAAAAAAAATGAAATCTAGTGACTTTGGTTCTCTCTTCAAAATTATCACCTACATGTAAAAAGAATTAGCTAATCCTCATGATCTCTCATTCTGAATTTCTGATTGTCAATGAAAAATTCAAACTGGTTGACGCTACTAGTTAATTCCTTAATTCTGACATCATACACGACTTTAACATGAAAAAGGATGTACAAGATGGTGGAGTGATGCTTTGTGAATGTTTCCATGAGTGATGCAACTGGCATGATGCAAATGCCAATCCACATCTCAATTCTGCAAATAGAAGCAATGAGTATTTCCTCAGCACTATATTACCCAAAAGCTTATATCATGGAAAATCACGAACCTTATTCAAGTTTAATGCATAGTTCAAACAAAAAGCCTTCTTATTCAACAGTCTTTAGAGAATGAAAATCGCAAATGAACGGAGAAGAATATAGGCCATCCAAACAGGTCTCTCTCTCTCTCATCAAAATTTTTTTTAAGGCTTTATATTAGTGTTTTTCCCCTTTTTTCGATCTTTCCTTTTTATTTTTTAACAGTATCCAGTGTAACGAAACAGCATCAAGACATCATCGAGCATATCGGTCGATACACGATATGTATCGACTGAATCAATCGATATGGCACGATATTGTAAACCATGATACAATGCGTATGATGTGAAGAACAAGGCATTGAGCCCAGCCAAATGGATATAGAGCTAATGTTTATGGTAACTTAAAAATATTAGGTTTTTCAAGGAATGTTCACAGATTTGGTATGCAGATAAAGTGTCCTTTTTGTGTTAGGAATATATCTTCATTTTACTATAGGCTATAGCTAAAAGTTGAGATCTCCGAATAATTATACCATGCATTATATGATATTTTCTTTGAATGTTTTGCTAAAGTGAACGACATTATAGATAAGATTAAATGAATCATTTTATTGTGGACCAAGGGCTAAAATATCTTGGAGAACATGCATTAGACCTCAAAGCTAGAATGAGAGAACGTTGAATAATGGTACGAAGCAGGTTATGAAATATCAACCTCAAAAAAGTGAAATAAAAAACTCTCAATTTTGGCCCCTAACATCACAGATATGGGTTCTCTAGCAAAGATGGTAATTTTACAAAAGTTGATGGCTGATTTTTGAGAAAATTTCCATTAGATATAAAATGAGTTAATAATTATAGGAAAATATAAGTATACTATATTTTTGCTATTAAATGTACCTTACCATTAGGGGGAAAAATGGCTAGTGGTTTATGATTGAATCTACATAAGATCTACAAGGGCAAAGCATTTAACAATGCTTTCCGCTTAGGGATGGCAATGGGGCGGGTTATAAGGGTAATCCACCCCGTCCCCTATTGGTTTGGGTTTGGTAACCTATAAACTGGGTTCGGGTTTGGCTCAACCCGACCCTAACCCAACCCATTGCCATTCAACTAAATGTTATTTAGATATATTTTGTGTAAATATATATATATATATATATATATATATATATATATATTATAAGTATATATGTTAAAAAAGCATATATTTAAGTTAAAAAAGTATTATTTTGTAATAAATACTTTGAGGTGGTCACTTGGGATGGTCCATGGAGACTGATTTGGAAGAGTGGTAACCCGTCCAAGGTAGCTTTTTTCTTTTGAACAGCAGTTGTAGGCAAAGTGCTGACGTTGGATAATTTGAAGAAAAGGGGCTGGTCTTTGGCTTCTAGATGTTGTTTGTGCAAAAAAGAAAAGGAATCATCTTCTCATTTATTCTTACATTGTGAAGTTACTAGAGAAATTTGGCATGCTTTCTTTTTGAGATTTCAGGTGAATTGGGTGCTGCAGTATGATTTGAAATTTTTTTGTGTTGGTTGGGGATGGAAATGTAAGAAAAGGAGTAGGAGAAAGGGCTCAATCTTATGGAATTTATGTCCTACAGTTATAACTTGGTTGAATTGGCAAGAAAGAAATTGCAGAATTTTTGAAGATAAGAAAATAGATTCTCACAAGATGGCGAAAAAATCCCAATCACTTATTTTTCTTTGGGCTTCTATGTTCCCAGAATTTGGGCGTATTTCTTTTGAAGATTTTGATCGTCTTTGGGGTTACATTGGGATTAGAGTGTTTAAATACAGGTTTCTAATACAGGTTTCTACGTTTGGGGAAAATATAGTTACTTTTTCTAGCATTTAGGGGGAATGAATAGGAATGTAAATGCTTTACAGTTGTAACTTTTAATACATTAATACAAATTTTTCATTACTGATCAAAAAAATATATATTATGCAGAAGGGTCAAACTCGACACGCTCCAATACTGACCCGATCGGGTTTGGTATTGGGGGACTCCAATAGAGGCGGGTTAGGGTTGGTTGACCCGTTTCCATCCCTATAATTCTTCTATTATAAAAACAATAATGATGGTTAGCCGTTGGCTTTCAAAGGTTCAATACAAAAGTGGAAAAGATGTAAATTTACTATCATAATTTTGAAATTTTATTAAGAATGCGAGAGATGTGATTGTGTGAGATACTTTCATAATAGGAAAAGGTGTAGTAATCCTTTTTTTTTTTTCAAGAGAAAAAAAGTGAGAGAATGAGGGAGAAAAAGAGAATCACAAGAAAAACGTACACACACATATATATTTCTTATCTGACAAAAGAAACTATTCAAGTTTTTTTTATAATGCAAAAGAACATTATTAAGAAAAAAGTCTTTTGTCTTCAATAAATTGAATGAGTTTTGAACTTTGAAAATTCGCGCTCTAGCTTGAACAAATTCACAGATTTTATGCGAATTGGCTTTGAGAGCGTCAATTCAAGTATTGAATGCAAGAGAGCCACCTATACCTAACGAATTAGGTAACTAAGATTGGAGCATGTCCCCTTACCTTCATACACATGGGACACTTGTCTAGATCCTGTGATAAAGAACTAAGTCTTGAATGATCCATCCTATATTAATTTAGGAATATATATATATACGTATATATGTCATTTTTATATTTATTTACGTTTGGTACTTGGCATCTATGGACTAGGAGAGATGGGAAGAAAAAGGAGAAAAAGGCATGACAAGAATTCATTCAAAATCTCCCCTCCCTCCCTCCCTCCCTTCTTAATAGGTACATTTTTTTTTTTGTATGGACAATCTTTATGCACTACTTTACACCTGGTGGTAATTCTTCTCTTTATGTGTTACATGTAAGAGCACAATTGTGGGTCGCAAATATCATTACACCACATGTTAGCTAATATTATGCGCATTACTAAGTTTCTCTTGTTTTTTGGACCAGTTGATCTTAAACGCTCAAAGCAACATGGAGACTAGAACTTGGTTTAAGACTAGTTGAATTTCTAAACAGCTGATTGGTGTACAAAAGACACAAGTGACAGTATTCAATGCTCTATTAGGTCACAAAAGAGAGGTTTTACATTTCACCCCATGAGCATTTGAGAAGCCCAGTGAGATTTTTTTTTTTTTTTTTTTTTTTTTTGTCTTTTTATCAGTAAAAGAGATAAGTATATTAATATGAAGGGAGAAGGAGAGTAATTACAAAACAGGTATAGGCCTGCAAACCAACCTTGTGCACAGCATTTAAAAGATGAGAAAGAAAGAAAAGTCCAATCAGAACCCAAACCCCACAAAGCATTCCTACAAGAAAGACCAACTGAAGAGACTACCAACTGTCCTTAATATCCCAATAAGAAATAGAATGAAATTTGCCTCTAGGACTTAACCAGAAGAAAGCGTAGAAAGCACTTGATCCACAAGTTAACCCACTTCACATTCGGCATCCTCGAATATTCTTTTAATTGTGCTCTTTCCAAATGATTCAGCAAATGACAAAAGGGCACACATTCCACATGAGGTTCTTTGAGTTCACTCTCTTCTTGCCCCAACTTTCAAGATGCATTTCTCTGTCCCTCGGCCACATCCATTGAAAAACATATCTGTTGAGGATATTGCCCCAAATGTAGGTAGCTACATCGCAATGAATAGAGATATGAGGTACGTTCTCCTCACTGGCTTTGCACATCACACATCTATTAGGCACATGGTTCGAAATATCTTATTTTATCCGTCGAAACGTATGTTGTATCTACAGTGTTGACACGATACACAGGTGTATTTTAGGATACTCTAATTTCTACACTTTATAAGTCGATACATGTAACATATCGACCATAATGGTCAATACGGCCTATATGCTACAATATATCGAGTGTATTCGATTGATATACTCGATACATGTAATAACTCTGCCTTTTTTACATGTAAAAGCATGAAAAATGAACCATTGGTTCATTGTTCAACTCTCTTTCTCTCCATAACCAAAAAACCAAACCCTATTGAATGTAGCCAATTTTGTTTCAAAATCTTCAGTGTTTGATTGAAAACATCTAATATTTGGAGATTAAAATGTACTTTTTCTCTTCATGCATAGCTTTTTGAGGTATGCATTGTAAGTTTTGTTTTTCCATTCCAAATTATACTTTTTATGTCTAAAACATGTTTTAGAGCTCTATTATATGGATATATGAATTTCAAGTAAAGATCTAGATGCCTATTTGTTTAAGTTTCTATGCGCTTACTCGCGTACCAGTTTGTTTTCGCATTAATATATATTATGTATATTGGTGTATGATATGAAAAACATGATAGTCTATCCTATTTTTAATTCATCTTCACAACTAAATGAATCTTATTTTAAGTATCCACCATTTTCCATGCGTATCCACCATATCCATAGTTTTTATAGCGTTTCCACAAGTATCCGATACGTATCTCGGTATGTATCCGCTTTTTGCTTGAGCGATATGCTACCTTAATATGATATTTTGAACCATGATTAGGCATGATCCATCCCCTAGACTTCAAATGATTAATGGTAAGAACTTTATCCTTGGCCAAAGTCCACACGAAAATTGAACTTTGGAAGGAATACCAGGCTGCTAAAGAACTCTTTGCCAAGCTACAAGGCTGCAACTGTTGGAATAGCCGATTGTAATAGGCTTTCACCGAAAAAACACCCTTAGTTTCCACACCATAACCTCAAATCATGACCTTATGAGAAAGGATGATTATGGATCAGGGATAGCGGTTTAGATAACGACTCCAACTCTATCAAACAATGCTCTCCTCAGCCCTAAATTGCATGAAACTCCTTGATTCCTCAAAATGATATTGCTCACCTGCCTTCCTTGGAAAGGGATATGTTAAAAATATTTGGAAAATGATCCTTAAGATTACTCGAACCAATCCATTTGTCTGACCAAAATGGAGTCCCTCCCCATTACCCACAACCATTCGGATGTCTGCCTCGGATTTTGAGATTAACGATGTTATGGCTTTCCAAAGGCTCGATCCATCAGTAATACGCACCAAAGGAGTTGAACAATCACCTGTTTTACTACCATATTTTGCTGCAATAACCTATCTCCATAGATTGCTTCTCTCAATCCCAAATCTCCATTACCATTTTCCCAGAAGAGCTTCATTAAACTCCAAAATCCTCCTTATACCTAAAGTAACCCCCCAATTCTTTAGGTCTGCACACTTCCTCCCACTTCACTAAGTGATACTTGTGGACATCTCCTTTTCCCCTCCATAAAAGCTCCTTCTATAGCTTCTCCACACGCCTAGCCCGGATACTGGAATCTTGAATAAATACAAAAAGTATGTGGGCATGTTAGCTAAAGAACAACGAATCAAGGTCAACTTGCCACCCTTAGACTCGATTTCCATAGAGAAAGTTTCTTTTCTGATCTTTCCACCACATTATCCCAAACAGATTTCAACTTAAAAGAAGTCCCAAGAAGTAAACCCAAATACCATGTAGCTAGTTTTCCTGCTTTGCACCATAGAATGCCTTTTAAATGATCCAAATTCACACATTCCCTATCTCAAACATAAAACTTTTATTAAGATTGATCTTTAGTCCCGACACTACTTAAAAAACATAGTATACATCTCAACAATCTTGGCTTGGGCAGCTCAGTTGGTAAGGGCGAATAGGGGATTGTGTGGGCTAGGCGCACGGTCTCAAGTTCGATTCCCCAACTAGGCAGGTTTGGATTTAAGTGGGCGGTCGTGGCGGTGGGTTTCTGCGCAAGCCTCCTACTTGGGATTAGTCGGGCCTAAGGTTTGGACACCCAAGTTATCAAAAAAAAAAACAAAAAAAAAAAAAAAAAAAAAAAAAAAAAAAAACAATCTTGGCTTGGGCAGCTTTACAAAATATAACAATATCATCTGCAAATTCACCCTGACCCTCTCCAACAAGTCCGATTGAACTGCCCTAAGCATCCATCTGCTAAACACCTCCGCTACTATCAAAAACAAGAAAGGGTATAAGGGATCACCTTGTCTAAGATCTATATTCGATTTGAAGAATCCTACCACTGCTCCATTCACCAACATTCAAAGTATTGTGTAGCAGTGCACACTTTGATCCATTTCCTCCACTTTACACCAAACCTCATTCTTCCCATTAGATACATCAAAAAATCTCAACTCACATGATCATACACTTTTTCCATATCTAGTTTACAAATCACCCAATCCCCCACCCCCTAACAATGAGTCAATGTATTCATTGGCAATCGACACCATCCAAAATCTGTCAACCTCCAATGAACGCACTCTACAACCGTGATATAACACTAGGAAAAACCTATTCGCCAATAGTTTGCATATGATTTTATACAAGCTCCCAACTAGGCTAATTGGTTTGTACCACCCCTTCATTTTTTGGAATGAAAGATAAAAATGTAGCATTGCACTTTTTTCAAACCACAGTGTCACCGTGCCGCTCACCCTGTGCTGCTGCAAAGCCCTGTTTCTTTTTTTGAGAATTGACTGTATGATTGTCTAAGCGGGCATGTGATTGGCCTTAGGTGATTGAAATCTTTATTACTGCAATGGAACAACACCTGTCTTAGGTTGTGCGAAACTTGAGCCCCTCTACTTGAAGGGCTGGCTAAGAGACGATCATCATGCCCACGCGAGTGTGCAGCCCAATGTAAGGCAAGTGTCTCTTCCAGTTCGGAGCTACTCTCGTTGGGCTAACAGTTGACATCAAGCCTCCTCCCGATCCATCTTGTGTGTAACCAAATCAAAATAACTGATTTTCCGTGTTAAATCCCCCACTCCCCACAGACCCAACCTTGTGCAGATATTGGCCTGGGCCCTCCAAACCTTAAATTCAAAATTTGAACCCCATGTATTTTCGGGCCTACGATCAGCACAACATATTGAATTGTTACGATTAGACGACGTCCGTACGTCCTTCACACAAAGTGACGAAACTTGGTCAGACTGGTTAGGGCTCCATGCCGTTGATATTGCAAAACCCGCATCTCCCACAAGGTTTTCTTCCATGATTACGTGTACTGTGTAGTTCTCCCGCTAGATTGGACAAGTGTAACTAATATTCTGAAACTGGGAATGAATCCAAATATAGCTTGGCCACTCCGACGACCGCAGATGTTTCCAGTAAACGAATACCTTGCAGGTCAAAACCTTTCAGAGTTTCTGGAGCGTTCGAATTAACTCACCACAAAACTCTCCTAATGCATTGAATAACTCGATACCCCATAGATGAAGCCGTATACCCATGATTCGTACCCAAATTTCGCTCTCCATCACTCCCAGATCCTGGCACCCCACCTCTTCCGACCACCGTTGAACTCTCACTGACAAACCTCCAAACTATCAAATTCTTGATGAGCTATTTTGACGACTGCTTCTTCCATAGGAATGAAAAACAGAGCTTTGTTCTTTCCAATGGGTCTCATTTGCAATCCATAGAATATGCCCCATTTCTCTTTTGCCTAGTCTAGAACTCCCTATTATCCAAATTAAACCCATGAAAATCCCCTACCAGGCACAATTTTAAGAAATCATACCCATCCGACTTCCTGCTACCCGTTAATCTTTTATTCAGCTCTAATCCTTCCACCATCCATACACCTCCCTCCGGTCAATGAAATAGGTCGTAACCCCCCACGTAAAGCCTCTTTAAATGATTGTATAAACATCTGGGATTGTCCACCTAAGCTGAGGAAGAGTTCTAACTAGTAGGGTTCGAACTAGTTCGAATACCCAAACTCTAGAATAAGACATCATGCATACTTTGCTAACCCCAAGGGTGATCTCCGACGAAAATCCTTGTGTTCTCTCAACTATGTATAGTGCAAGCTCGGGATTCCCCATAGATTTAACTTGAACACTTCCTATCGATTTGCAGAGAACACCACTCCATCAGGGGCTAGCCTCACACTGACAGATCTATTAAGCTGAATTACTAAAAGTTAACCTGAAAGTGAAACTGTCGAACTCATTCGACACTTCAATCAAGACTATCTATCATAGGGACATTAAGTCAGTCCATTCACAATACCGAAACTCAATTCACAACGTTAACCCCCACCCTAGCAACCCAACCATAGTGTTTAATCTCGGAATCCGGCTCGGGATCGTTCTCGGTCGAGACAGACAGGCCACATTCAATTAAAAAAACAAAAACAATTTGGATCGTTCCGATCCGTATCGGGATCGAAACGATCCAAATTTCTTTTGTTCTTCTCGGTTGGGTCTCACCTCGGGGATCGGACGATCCCTTACAGCATGAACCCAACT
>JAUPMG010035467.1:0-14490 GCA_031762675.1 Pachysandra terminalis | reverse complement strand
TATAAGTTATATTTATACGTGTTCCCTATGGAATAAAACCCTAGAATGATATGGTGATTGATAGTCTCTTTTCATAACTTTCTGGGTCATTGAATGTATATGAATAAAAGTAGATCTAGATCCATTAAATATGATATAATTCCTTGTTTATATCATACCTATGATTGTTAGAATTACTAGGCTTCAAATTTGGAGTGATTTTGATGTGTACAACGAAAGTTATGACTAAAACATGTAATGGATCTTGGATCTGGGAAGTGTTGTTTTCCAGCGTCTGGTCGACCGGTGGTGCAACCGGATGGTCCGGTCGATCTAAACAGCTCCACTGTTTTGTGACCTGAATGGATCCGGTCGACCGGACGGTTTGGTTTGTCAGTTGAACAGTTAAATTGTGAGATTTTGACATTGAAACACTTGCATGCATAATAATACAAAGTTGAGAAATGGATCATGTGAACTTGCTAATGATATTTTAACACCCGATTTAGCATGGCATGAGTGGTGAGCATATTCTTAAAACTTGTGAAGCATGTGTGCATAGAAGTTAGCGATATATATATGTTTTAGTGATTAGTTTGTTGGTATGATATCACGTACTATGGTGCTTTTGAATGAATATGTGTTAGTAATGTTTAAATGGAATACTTGTGGCATCTTCTTACAGATTATCCGTGTGTATGTGCGCATGGATATCTTCTGAAAGGGGGTATCACTAGAATTCCCTAGTACTGTTAATGAATATGTTGTAGTAATGCTTGAATGGAATACTAGTGGCATCTTCTTACAGATCATCCATGTGTATGGGAGTATGGATAGCTTCTGGAAGGGGATATTCCTAGAATTCTTTTATGTACCTTATTGTGTCGTATGTGAGTGTGTTAGAATTTTATTGAATTGGGTAGAATGGTCCATAAGTGACCATCCATTCATTAAATATGCACGATGAACAAATAGGAAAAATTGCTACGGGAATTGAGCCCGGTGGGTTGAAAATCGAACAAAACCACGATGTACACGTGGGATATAAGAGAGTAACTTCCAGCTGTATTAAAAGGATGTCCAGTAACTAATTTACTTGATAAGATAATATCATCCAGCTGTATTAAATTCGGATGTTAAGGTAACTTGGAACCAGCTGATCACCGGATTTGCATTCATTAGCATTCAAAAATTGTGTATTGCATTGCTTGTTAAATCATCATATTTACGCAGCATTCATTCCATCATTTATCTTTTTTTGCATTTTTATGATATTTTCCTTTTTCAATTTCTATTCTGCATGTTCCTATAATGATGTGGATGAGTTGTTAAAACTTGTGATAAGATTGGGTGATTATCGTTGTTAAAATATGAATAGTAAATTATGATGATATTAATGTGCAGCATGTGATATGTGAATGAAAATATTATTGATAATGTGAAAATATGACTGTGGTTTCCTACTGGGCTTCATAAGCTCACACCTATGTGTGTTGTTCGTCCAACAAGTTAAGGAGATGAAGCGAGGCGAATGAGGCATAGCAGAATAGGACTACTAGTTATTGTTTTCTTATTTAGTTAAATTGAGATGTAATAGCTTAGGTGAAAGTTCAGATTTG
The DNA here is from genome assembly GCA_031762675.1 of Pachysandra terminalis. Classification (NCBI taxonomy): domain Eukaryota; kingdom Viridiplantae; phylum Streptophyta; class Magnoliopsida; order Buxales; family Buxaceae; genus Pachysandra; species Pachysandra terminalis. The sequence continues at coordinate 12,892 of JAUPMG010035467.1, read as the reverse complement.
TTTAGTTTCTGTTTTGGATTCGATAGTTTGATGTAATGACTTTGAGGCTTTATGATGGTTTGATTTATGATTTAGCTTCCACATGTATGTTTACAATGTTGATTATGGTTGGTTTCCGCATCCAAGGATTTTGGATCCGAAGGTTACACCTCAAGATCAGATATCTCAGATTTGGAGCGTGACAGATTGGTATCAGAGCTCTAGGTCAGATGATCTAGGGAGAATAGAACATAGACATGAGAACATTAGGACTCACATGGGTGCAATTGTGTATTGTGTGTATAACATGACTTGTGTGACTCATTGCTAATTGTTGTGATTGATATGTATGTATATGCATTATGGACGTACACTTAGATATTTTAAATCAAACTGTAGATGACCGGAGGGCAGAGAAACGTGGATGGTGAGAATTTATTTGTTGATGAAAGGGTTGATTCCCTGATGACAAGTTTATATAAGATTTTGAGAGACTTGAATGAATTGATTCAAAGGGAGAAAGAGAGGAGGCAAAACACTCAAGGAGGTGTGAATGGGAGGCCGAGTGATAGAGGCAAGGGTAAAACTTCTAGGTTGAGGGAACAAGATAGGGAGAGAGGCTTTGGGAAGAAGCATAAGGGTTCAGAGGAATTGGTTCTGGTTGGCACTGCGGTTCACGTTGTTGCATCACTTCAGCCTTGGCCGCTGCCTAGGTGTTTTAGTTGTGGGAGGATGAGACACATCCAAAGGTATTGCCCACAGCCGAGGAAGCAAGATGGAGAGCGAGTAGTAGCAGCAATACGACTACCACAGATAGTTCTGGTCAATGAAGAGATTCTAGAGACGGAGGAGTTAGATGAGAAGATAACTAATGCAGACATTGAAGGTGCACAAATCACACGCATTTATTTATGTGAACTGAGTGTATGTGTGATGTATGTTGATTCATGTTAAACTTGAGATTCCATAATTAAGCATAATTGACTTTAGGAAATGGGTATTCTAGTAATTTAGTGTGATAAATTTCGGGGATGAAATTTCCTAAAGGGGGAAGAATGTAGTGACCCTAACCTGGAAATTAATATAATAAATAATTTGTGATTAATTAAATGAATTAAATAAGCATGAATGAAATCCAGATTTAATTTGATTATATTATGCCTCTAATAAATGTGGAAATTGGAATTACTTAACTTGGAAGGAGTCATAATCTTTAGGTTAACATAATAATATCATTTGTACATTTTTTTATTAAATATGTAAACTGATCTTGTTGATAACATGTATTCTGTTATAGTGTTGCAGAATTGGGATAATACGTAATTAAAAGAAGTATATGGAGTGTGGGGTAGTTAAGTGTATTAAGTTGGGCTTTGGATGGATTTAGTGGGCTAGGTTTAGACTTAGTCGTTTGGCCCAGTAATTAGGATATGGCTAATTTAGTAATTGCATTAGATTCAAATTAGATAAATATGGAAGGGAGAGTTTCCAAGTGGATACGAGGTGGTTTTGGGAAGGACTCTTAGTGTAGAATCCTACCATATTAGATTAGGTATGTGCGTGTGATTCAAGGAGGGATTTAGGGAAGTGATTTGAATTCAAAGGGAGATTTGGAAGATCCATAGGATTATAGAAAGAGAGAAATAGGAAGGTGCATGAAAATCTATGAGGAGGGAATTAAGGAAGCAGAACAAATAAGAGAGTTTAGAGGGTGCGTGAACGGCAAGAGATAGAGAGAGGAGATTAGGGTTGAGTTTTGAGAGAAAAGGAGAGAAAAAAGAAGAGGGTGTTGGAGCAGAAAAGAAGAAGTGAGAGAAGAGGAAGAAGATAGAAGAAGAAGAACAGAGTTTCTGCAGTTTCTGGGATTTCAGCAAATAGGTAAGTTTCCCATAGTTTCTCTTCATATTATCTTTAATAGTATCCATGGATATGGGTGTGTGAGAATGTATCTATGTGTGTGTGTGTGTATATATATATATATATATAAAAGTTATATTTATACTTGATCACTATCCATTAAAATCCTAGAATGATATGGTGATTGATAGTCTCTTTTCATAACTTTCTTGGTCATTGAATGTACATGAATGAAAGTATGTCTAGATCCATTAAATATGATATAATTCCTTTTTAAATCATACCTATGATTGTTGGGATTACTACGCTTCAAAGTTGGAGTGATTCCGATGTGTATAGTGAAAGTTATGACCAAAACATGTATTGAACCTCGGATCTGGGAGGTGCTATTTCCTAGTGTCCAGTCGATCGACGGAGTGTTAGGGTCGACCGGTGGGACAACTGGAGGGTCTTGTCGATCGAGGCAGCTCCACTGTTTTGTGATCTGAATGGCTCCGGTCTACCGAACAGTTTGGCCAGTCAACCGAACAGTTAAATTGTGAGATTTTGACATTGTAAAACCTGCATAATAATACCAGGTGAAGCAATGGATCATGTGAACTTGTTAATGATATTATAACACCTGATTTAGCATGACATGAGTAGTTCGCGTATGCTTGAAACATGTGAAGCATGTGTGCATAGAAGTTAGCGATATATATGTTTTAGTGATGTATTTGTTGGTATGATATCACGTACTATGGTTCTTATGAATGAATATGTGTTAGTAATGTTTAAACGAAATACTAGTGACATCTTACAGATTATTTGTGTGTATGGGCGCATGGATAGCTTCTCGAAGGGGGTATCACTGGAATTCCCTAGCATTGTTAATGAATATGTAGTAGTAATGCTTGAATGGAACACTAGTGGTATCTTCTTATAGATTATCCGTGTATATGGATGCATGGATAGCTTCTGGAAAGGGATATCATTGAAATTCTTTTATGTACCTTCTTGTGTCGTATGTGAGTATATGAGAATTTTCTTGAATTGGGTAGAATGGTCCACAAGTGACCATCCATGTATTAAATATGCATGATGAACAAATAGTAAAAATAGCTACGAGAATTGAGCCTGGAGGGTGGAAAATCCCTTAAAACCACGATGTACACATGGAATGTAAAAGAGTAGCCTCCAGCTATATTAAAATGGATGTCCAGTAACTAAGTTACTTGATAAGATAGTGTCATCCAGTTGTATTAAATTCGGATGCCAAGGTAACTTAGAACCGGCTGATCACTGGATTTGCATTCATTAGCATTCATAAATTTTGTGTTGCATTGCTTGTTAAATTATCATATTTGTGTAGCATTCATGCATTGCATCATTTATCATTTTCTTCATTTTTATGATATTTTCCTCTTTTAATTGCTGTTTTGTATGTTCCTATAATGATGTGGATGAGTTGTTAATACTTGTGATAAGATTTGGTTATTATCGTTGTTAAAATATGAATGGAAAATTATGATGATATTAATGTGCAACATGTGATTTGTGAATGAAAATATTATTGATAATGTGAGAATAGGACCGTGGTTTCCTACTGGGGTTTATAAGCTCACACCTATGTGTTCGTCCAACAGGTTAAGGAGATGAAGCGAGGCGAATGAAGCATAATAGAATAGGACTACTAGTTACTGTTTCTTATTTAGTTAATTTGAGATGTAATAGCTTATGTGAAAGTTCATATTTGTTTAGTTTCTGTTTTGGATTCGATACTTTGATGTAATGACTTTGAGACTTTATGATGGTTTGATTTATGATTTGGCTTCCGTATGTATGTTTACAATGTTGATTATGGTTGGGGTCCGCATCCACAGGGTTTGGATCCGAAGGTCGCACCTCGAGATCATATGTCTCAGATCCGGGGTGTGACAATAATATACATTCTTTTCAAAGCCTTGATTATCCTCCTGAGCAAGTAATCCCCCGATAGCATCCTCTGAGGTGGCCAAATACATCCGAAGAGGTTTCCCCGGCATCTATGCAATCATGGCATATGGATGCTTCAGAACATCCTTAATATTCTCGAAGGCTTGTTGGCATTCTGGTGACCAGACAAACAAAGCACCCTTGCGAAGCAAGGCCATAAATGGAAAGATGTATGTAGAAAGACCTAGAATGAACCTTCGAATATATGAGACCTGTATGAGGAAGTACTTCAATTGCTTTTGATCTTGAGGAGGAAGCATCTCAAGAATGCCTTGGACTTAGTTGGATCGAGATCAATTCCTTGCTCGTGGACAACATAATCAAGAAACTTATCAGCTGTAACTCGGAAGGTACACTTTGCCGGATTCATCTTGAGATTGTAGAATTTGCATCGCTTGAAGACTTTCCTCAATACTTCGAGGTGATGGTATCGCTCCTTGGACTTCACCACAATATCATTAACATAATCTTTAACTTCATTATGAATCATATCATGGAAAATAGCAGTCATTGCTAGCTGGTAAGTGGCCTTAGCATTCTTCAAACCAAAAGGTATCACTTTATAATGAAGGTTACCCAAGGGGGTTCGAAGTACTATATGAAGAGCATCAACCATGTGCATTCGAATCTGATTAGATCCGCTAAAATCATCTATAAAGGAGATCAACATTGCATGCCCCACTGTGGCATCAATGAGAAGGTCCATGTTGGGTAAAGGAAACTCATCCTTAGGACAAGCCTTATTGAGATCTCAAAAATCCACACAACATCGAATCTGTCAATTCTTCTTCTTCACAGGGATAAAATTCGCAAGCCACATCAAATGTTGTACGAGCTTGATGAAACTGGCTTTCAAAAGCCTCTCTACCTCGGCTTTGATTTGAAGCTTAATATTTGGTTTAAAAATGAAGGCAAGCTATTTGATAGGCTTGGTGGCAGGAGATAAGTGAAGTCTGTGCATGACCAAGTGGGGATCTAAACCACATATCTCATCGTAGTACTTATAAGTGTGTAGCACTTGCACTTTTAGACTTATTACTCATGTTTGTTAGTCCTAGAGATGTATTGATGTGAATGAATTAATGCATTTATCTTGTTTTGCAGGGTTAGTGATGATGAAGAGAATATGGGCTTAAACCAAGTCAATTAAAGCCTCAATTGGATCAAGCTTCAAAGTCCTAAAGCGGAGAAGATCAAAGCTCAATTCCCAAGCCAATTCCATCTTGAAGCCCAAGTGAAGCCCAGAAGATCAAGTCAAAGCTCAGCCTAGAAAACACAGAGAATGCGCTATGCGATCGATCGCAGCACATTACGATCGATTGCATTGCGATTGAGCGCACCACAGTGCGATCGAGCGCATGCGGGATTTTAGCAGAGTTTCGTGTTTGTCTAGTGTTTGGGTCTGTACACGATTAGTTTCCTACTTTTGGATAACTTCTAAACTGAGAAACTTGTATTATAAGACTCCTGATAGGTTGTAGATATTTATGAATTGAATTAGAGTTTGAATTGGATTGAAATTCGAAGAGAATTCTCTGAGAATTGTGATGTGTTCTTGTTGTTCTTGGCGTTTTCAGAGAAGACGAACTGGAGCATATGCTGTGAATGGAGATGGCCTTCTACACATCCTTGTTGAAGACCAATCCATCCATGAGTCGCTAAACTCTTTGTGCAGTGTTGATGTAATCTCTAACTCTTTGTTTATGTTATTAATCTCATGATTTTTAGGTTTTTAATTGAAGTGTTTGAAAGTTGCGTAGTTAAGAGGATTGCTGAAATCGAATTTTAATGTTTATAGTCAAGCCTAATAGAACAATTTGGCCATAGTTTTGTTAGGATTGAACCCAAAGTATTCTTATTTTCTATAATTATACGAATACTGATTATGGAATCGTGCTAATTGGCATGATGATTAAGACGAATTTGATAGGCCATGCCTAGGGAAAACGGGTTGTACTGCAAATTAGTTAGTTAGTGTAGGTAGACAGTCCGTGCCAACCGAAGATGAGTTAGACTTATCCCTTATGATAATGTAATTCATGTTAAGGAATTTGATAGTTTATGCTTAGAGAGATCGAAGATAGACTATGCTTATTTCTTAGTATAATGCTTTTTTGGGACATTGTTGTGTACTTGTAGCCACACAAGTCTGTTTCAGACATTGATTAAATTCCTAGATTTCAAGAGATTAGCCTTATTCAAGGGTTAGAGGGATCATCAATACTCTACCATTTATCTTATTGATTTAGATCCCTTTAATTTAGTTTTTAGAATTAAAATCACACATTCCTTTAGTTTGTCTACTAATTTATTTAGAATTAATCTGGTAAAATTAACAATCTAAATCCCATCAGTCCTTGAGGTTCGACACCCTCAACATAGCCCTATCCTACTTGGATTCATTCTATTGCGAGTGGTAATTATAATTGCACATCAAGTACCAAGAAAAGACATCCTTATATTCCTTACGTAAATTCACAAGATTATAGTTTTCATCAAGAGAAATGTTGGGATTTACAAAATTTGGCTTTACTTCTTCATCAGGACCCCCCAAGTTAACTTCCTCTAGGGTCTCGAGGACCGATCTGGCATCGTTCTTGAGGTGCATCTTGAAAATCATGGCAAACATCGAAGACATTTGCCATCGAGGGGACATCACTATCATCACCATCATCGCTCAGAAACTCGAAGGTATAGGAAGCGAGCTCTGGTTCTCGAATGCTTACTCCTTTCATAGTACGAGTCTCAGGTTTCGACTGTTCGATCTTAGTCCAAAGCTGATAGATGACTCGCTCATTGGGCGTGTCGAATCTGGATATCAGGCTTTCGAGGTGGGCTGAGCTAGAGGAGACTCAGCAGACCTCTTCTTCTCTACTTTACTTTCCTATTCTTTCTTCTTCTCCTCCTACAACTTCCTATTTGAAGGACTTGGCTCAGACATGGGACCATTGGGATGTACCTGAATCACTAGCCAAGATGGCAAAGGGATTCCCCGAGGTAGGGAGACTTGGAACTCACCCACAGGGGCCCACTCATCATACTCAACAGCATCGCTCAAGTGAACTTTTGACTAAGCAAAGGGGCAAGGATTAGCCACCAGTCAAACCATTTTCCCATTCCGAATCCCCTTGCAGCACTGATGATACGTGGAAGGGACCAACCAGCACATGTGGATCCAAGGTCTTTTGATAAGGATGTGGTAGGTGAGACTACTATCTTGCACATGAAAGAGAATGGGATTCTTGTAAGGGCCAACCTGGATGCCTGGAGTTCGAGGGTCACATGACTTAAGGCACTCTGACTTCGAGCATCGAAGCCAAGAATCCTCATCGCCTAAGGAATCGCCAGATTTGAAGAAACCCCAATAGCCTTTAGGATGCCAAAGGGAATGATGTTCAAGGACACACCAGCATCAACCAATGCCCTCCGAACATCAATGCCCTGAAAGACAGTGTTCAAATACAAAGCTCAGTTGTGGTTCTCATAAGGAACCATCATATACTACTTTCCACAGGTGATCACACCATCTACTGCAACATCAGAAGCACAAGCTTCCTCTGCCTCCTGTAGAGACAAACTCTGGGCGTAAGTCCGAACAACAGTTTACTCCTGCCGGGAGAAGCCAATCTCTTTGAGCTAGGCTCTCCTCGAAGAGGGGAAACTTGGGCAAAGCAGGCCCCCTCCAAGTAATAACTTCTCCCACCATCTCAGAGAAAAACATTCGCCACCTCCTTGCCTTTATGAGTGGGCAAGGTGTTAGTATGCACTTGCCCAGGATACAAGTCAATCTCCCCAAGCTTCATTCACAGATGATAAAGCCTTCTCAAGGTGTAACAATTAAAAGTCCGATGCCCGACAAGCTGATGGAATATGCAGAATTGAGGATTCTTCCTATCCTTGGCAGTCGGCTACTTCTTGGGTATAGGGAGGGTAATACAGTTTTTTTTGACATCAAGCTGAGCCGGTGAACAATCCGGCTCGAGCAGAACAGGGCGTTCATCACCCTCCTTGTCCTTTGACTTCTTTGAAGAACGACCTTCTACATGGTCACTCTCTACCCCTCCCTTCTTAAAAGGCTTCTTATTACCTAGCTAGGACAACGAAACACTCGTCCTCTTGGTAACCTTGATGAGATTAGTGAAACTCAAGATGTGCAAGTTCTCGAGGTATATCCTCTACTCGGGAACTATCCCATTGATGCACAACTGTACAAACTTCTCTTCAGCTACGGTATCAGTGCAAGTGATCACCAGACCTCAAAATCTTCAGACGAAGTTCACCAAGCCCTCTGAAGGGCTCTGGTGCTCTCAACTTAGGTCTACAATGGTGTAGGCATCCTCAGTGATAAATAATTTCTTGGAGAACAGGGATGCCATATCCTCCCCAAGTGTGCACGAAACCTGGCTCGAGGTTGTTGTACCAGGTATAAGCTTTCTCTGAGAGGGACTTCGAGAATTCCCTCAAAAGCAAGTCATGATCCGAGGTATGAGCTCCCAACGCTCGATGAAGCAACTAATGTTCTCCTTGATATTCCCCGACTGGCCAGTGAACTTAGGAAATGTAGGACTCACATAGTCCTTCGGGTACGGCTTCTTCATTAGTGAGGCAATGTACGGGCGTTGGAAGTCACTATCGGCCCAGTCAACATTTTGAAGTTAAGACCTTCTCAGCAAGGTGTCGACATCTACCAAAGTGGAAAAATGCGGGGCCGAAGGTGGTGAAGATGGTGGGGGTGATGGTGGTGGTGGTGCTAAGGGCTGTAAAACTGCTTGTGGAAGTGGGATGACAGCAGGGGCAAGCTCGAGGATGGACCTATATACCTCTTTTCTAGGAATCGGTGGTGGGGGTGCTGGAGCAGCAACAAGTTGTTGAGTGGCGGCTTGCTGAGCTAGCAAAGTCATCAGCTCGAGCTGCATGGCTCGCATGGCCTCCGCAAGAGTCGCCAAGGAAAACTCGGGGGCAGGAGGAGGCACATGCAGGACCGTTGGGGCAACAGGTCTAGCAGGAAGAACATGGGCAGGCAGAGTTGGGTCCACCTCAGGATGAGGGACGTCTGGATTATCATCAATAGCAGGACCAGAAGCTCCATCAGGAGGTAGAGGTTGCATGGTGGAAAACCGAGGGGAAAAATATGAGCACAAACAATCTGAACAACAAATCAAGCAAGAAAGAAGAGAAACACTATAGGTTCCCCAATGGACTCGCAAAAAATGGTGATGATTGCATTGGTATATAATCAAGATTAACTAATAGTTAATGGCAGAGATAAGTAATAAAAATGTGTTGAGAGTCAGAACGTTCTAGACTACCAACCTGAGAACTAGAAGGTTTGAAAACCTAACTTGCACTTGCCTGAATCGTGGATTGGCCATTCCAATGCAAGGTTTCCCCTTTATTTTTTCAGATGAGGCTGAATGAGATAGAAACGAGGAGGTAAGGTCAAGAAGGAGATTAGGAATGTTCAGAAAAAACCCCACAAAGAAGTTTCGAAGGCTATCTATCTTAGAAATCTAGGAAGTTTAGAAATCCAAGAGAGATCAGAAATCGATCCTTTTTCCAATGGAAATGTAGGCTTTTATAGCCAGATTCCTCAGATAAATGAATGTTCGAGTGACAAGTGTCATCACTCGAGAGCCACATACAACAAGAAAGCCCAACGTGTTAGTTCTTGAATAACGCACGAGACATTCAAGGAAGCGCTCCACTCTTTGAATGTCACGTAAGGTTCAGTTGTCACCTTGCTGGTGACATAGAAAGCTGATGTGCCATTACCCGAGTTGCACGCGGAGTCGATATAGAAGAAACTTGGCATAAACAATGGAAGCGTACACGCTTTCTCTATGGTGAATAGTCCCTTGATGTGACACCGCCCATGTGGGCTTGATGGGACTTTCTCTCTAGCCCTCCATCTCTAAAGGTCTCTATACATTCCCCTTTTATTAAATAAGTCAATCATTCAAGGCTAACAACCTCAGAACATGACTCCCATACCAAAATCATGCGAATGTATTAATTCAATGTCAAGGTTTCCCCCTAAAACATAGCATCTTATAGCCTTGTTGGTTGCTCCGGATAATGAATGATCCATAACACCGAGTTGATGACTCTATGCAGCATCATATCGATAACATCGGGTCGGTAACATCGAGTTCCTTTGAAAAATAATTGATACCCTCAAATGAGTCACATCGAGTTAGTTACCTCGATGTAACATCGATTTTAGCAACATCGAACTAGTCATTTCAAGGGATGACTAGTAGCATTGAATCAATGACATCGAGTTGATTACCCCGACGTTCGAGATGTCTATCTCAAGCATGGAGCTATTTGACCTGAACGCTTAAGTGATTCATAGCACCACAGTGGTGATTTGATATTCGAAGCGGTTATCTCAAGTTAGTTGCCTCGATGCTCTAAGTGGTTACCTCGAACATCAAATTGATTACTCAGTGTTAAAGATGAGTTGGTCCTCTTGAGGTGGCTAGCCTTAATTGGTTCTCTTGAAGTGCTTGAGAATGTTGAATTATTTAATTCTGTGAAATGACTTCATTTTGAGAGGCGACCCGTGAAGGTCATAAATGTACGCACATCAGGGTTGAAGGGTTGTCTCATCGAATTGGGCCTTCAAGGTACAAGTGCCCGAGGGGATATCCCCGAGTAGGGAACCTTAGAATGAAATGTGAGATTGTCCTAACGCCGACAGGCCCTTGCTGTTTGCTCGAGGGGACATCCCACGAAGTGGGGCCCTCGCCTCAACAGGGGTTGATCGTCTTATAGGCGGGTTCTGCTTGAGTGACTGTGAGACTGTCCCAACGTTGGCAGGCCTCTGATGGTTGCTTGAGGAAACATCCCACGAAGTGGGGCTCTCGTCTCAATAGGGGTTGATCCTCTTACGGGCGGGCTCTACTCGAGTGGATAGAAGACTGTCCTAACACTGGAAGCCTCCTAATGGTTGCTCAAGGGAACGTCCCACGAAGTGGGGCCCTCACCTCAACAGGAGTACTTAGTCCTCTTTCGAGTTGGGCTCAACTTCCATCCAAAAAAATAACATACTTCGAATGGAAATATCTGAGGGAGAAGATTCGAGGGGAGGTCCCCCAAACACGAGAAATAATAATATATATTGTTATTAGTATGGCCAGGTTTCATTTTGCCATTGGATTAATTTCAATTTACAAATTGACTAATCAACAGTACCAGGAGAGAAATATGATTAGATTCCCTCTATACATTATTATTATTATTATTATTGTTATTATTATATATATACACAAACTACGGGATCAATGTCAAAACTAACTAATTAGAGGTAACTGTTGTGGAATTAGTTCGCGTTTAGCACTGTTTAATTAAGTGCTTATTTAATAAAGCACTTTTTTTTTAAGTCATAAGTGCGTTTGGTAATGATCAACGATATGTTTGTACCTATAAGCATTAAAGGAAGATAGCCCATGAGGAGATGAGAAGTTGATGAGAACAACTTCTCCTTACCACTTATGCAGGAAGTGGTTTCTAAACATTTGTAATACTTTGAATATGATAAGCCTTTTGAAAATGACAATTGTATCCTTAAATATTAAAAGAAAAAAAAAACTATTAGTTGGTTTTGCTAAGGCATTTAACTTAATTATCAAACATTTGTTTTTAACCAAGCAACTTATTACTGCTGTGGGCAAGTGCTCCCTTTGATTCACTTATCCAATATTTTTTTTTTTTGTATGTCTAAATGGATGGCCAGGCGACCACTCCCTTATAGGGGAGATACATAAACAAACCCTTATAAGGGCCATCAAAACCCTCCTTTTTTTAGGAGCAACGGTTAAAGCAGGAAGAATTGATCCAAGGCCTTGGGTGCGAGTGCGACAACCCAAGGTTTTACCGCTATGAAAAGCGACACCTTCGCGTGACTTATCCAATTAGTGCTTATCCTAATGACAAGCTGGTCAAACACAGCCTTAGCTAAAGTGAGTTTGGTTATAGCACTCCCCTAAAATTTATAATATTAAACAATGCATCCTGATTCTTTTTAAGGTTTTTTGCACGTGGGGTCATGAGTTAGTTAGTTTTGTTACCTTTTTCTCAGGCACATTTGATAAAGACAAAATCAATCATGGGATTCCCCCCACATTTCCAGAAGGTATTCTTCACACTTACAACTCCCATTCACTGGTAGTAGATCAGAGCTTGCCCTTTTTGTCTTGGACATCTCCCTAAAACCATTCCCACCTCGTTTGAGGTTGTGTCTATATTCCATGGCAATCTGTTCAAGCACTTCCACCCCAAACATGTTTAACTTGATCTTTGGGTTCATGTGATCTCTCACATATGCAAAAGCCAGTTGATCTCTTGGGTTAAAAGCTTCCAGCTCATTGAACCAAAGGCAGGAGAAGAGGTTGCTCCTAGCTCCATGCTTCCTCAATATCAAAGCACTATCTGGTACATCTGTAACAGAAGAAAAAAAAATTACTTTGCTCAGTCATTTAGCTTAGGATGAAAAAGGTTTTTTTTTTCTTTTTCTTTTTTCTTCTTCTAAAACATACAAAGCATGGAATTGGGATCTACCACTAGCTGAATGAGTCTTGTCATATGAAGAACTACACTGGTTATAAACCAAGTACTCAATGTAGAATCATTTCAATCATCTCTTCAAATATCTTTCAAACCTAAGTTATGGTCTAGTTGGGTATTTATATATCACATGCTGGTCACCGGTTCGGTTGTCTTCCCCATCAATTCTACTAAATGTTATAGCTCTTCCCCCATTTAAAAGAATGTAGATCACTTTATTGTTTTCAGAAACCACCGTATGAAGGAAGAAAAGTATATAATGGAAAAGAGAGAAATATTTGTGTGATTGTATGTTTAGACCTGAAGTATAGGGGAGCTTCTTGGGTGTCCATGGCTGCAAACCATTCTCGCAGTAAGTCTCCATTTGCGTCTTTAAGGACTCCACATCCCCCCATTTCTTCCACCTTGCAGTTACCATTGCTTCTTCCATTGTATGGTATTAAGGCTTGTAAATAATTAGTAGCTGTTAAGTTTGTTAAGTTTGTTGAGTTTGTTAAAGTTGTAACTGTTGTTA
>JAUPMG010035456.1:0-14490 GCA_031762675.1 Pachysandra terminalis | reverse complement strand
CTGGTAGTCATCAGAGAATGAAGAAAATATTGGGTGGAGAACTTCCCATTAGACTCAAGACACCACACCCTAGAATCCTTATAATTTTCTGAAAGAACAACATTCCTAAGAAACTCAAACAACGAGGTAAGCTCATCAAAAGCCACCCCAATTGGGTCTCTACGAAGCGGGAAATTCCAAGAAAGCCCAGAAGGAGACCAACTAATCGTATCCGAAACAAGGGAATTCTTTTTCAAACAGATAGAAAAAAATCCTAGGAAAGCGAGAGGCCAAGGTAGAATATCCACACCCGAGATCAATCCAAAAACGAACAGAATTACCTGAACCAACTGAGAATCTCACATCCTGACTGAAAGAAAGGAACAAATCAGATATGGCCCGCCACGGGCTTGTCGAACTGATTTTAGCCACCTGATTGATATCCCACCCGTTATTGTGCACGCCGTACTTGCTAGCAATGATGGACCTCCAGAAAACCTCTTTTTCAACACTGAATCTCCATAGCCAATTTCCCAGCAGAGCACGGTTCCTGATTTGAATATTTCCCAAGTTTAGGCCTCCCTCCTCTCTACTTGTACAAACAACCGCCCAGTTGACCAGATGGTCTTTCTTTTTATCGCCCCCATCCCACAGAAAATCCCTTTGCAGTTTCTCAATCCTTTTACTAACCGAAACAGGCATCCTAAACAAGGACATATAATAAGTGGGAATACTACTTAAAGACGCCTGAATTAAGGTGATACGATTCCCAAAGACAGATAATTCCTTTTCCAGGTAGCCAACCTCTGTTCCATCTTATCAATGACCGGGTTTCAAAATTGGACCCCCCTATGCTTCCCGTTTACAAAAAGACCCAAATATTTCATAAGCTACTCCCCCCAACTACAGCCTAAGAACCTAGCTCCCTCCCGAATGGTGTTCTCCTACACTCCCTTTCCTCTAACGTTAAGGCTCTATCTTCCTCAACTCGATCAATGTTCTGGATTGCGACCATAACTTGTTTCTTTCTTTCTGGAATCCACCCAAACACTTGTTCCACACCTTAATATTATCCTTCAACCCTCTAAGGTTGCACATGAATTTAAATCCTTCCCATCCATTTTTCCTCTCTCTCTCTCTTCCCACCATAGCCTCAATTGATCCTTAAAATGTGGATGGAGAAACCACATATTTTCAAATCTGAAAGGGGAGGGTACCCCCCTTACCAACCAGTTCCGAGTCCATCAAAATAGGGAAATGATCCAATAAAGGTCGACCCAGAATTTTTTGGGTCACATGAGGAAAGTGCTCATCCCAAGACACTAACGCTAAAAATCTATCTAACCTACAACTAACACTATTCTCTCGGAGGTTCGACCACGTAAATCTGCCACCAATGAGTGGATAGTCCACCAAATCACAATCATTGATAAACTTAGCAAAACCCCTCATACTTTTAGAGGTCCGACACCTACCGGATTTTTCGTGAGAAAATCTAGTAAAGTTAAAATCTCCAAAAAGACACCAAGGAACATCCACAAAATCATGAAATCTCTTAAGTTCCTCCCAAAACTCTGGTCGATCACGAGGCTTGTTAGGGCCATAGATACCAACCAAACTCATTCAAACCCATCACTAGCACTCCTAAATCTAATCGCCAAAAAATACCTTCCTCTCCAACTTTCAATTTTCCTCACACAGTCTTTCTCCCAAACCACACAAATCCCACCAAAACTGCCAATATACAGAAGACATTCCCAATCCTTGTTTTTAGCACCACCGACCTGCCTAATAATCCTCCTAGAGATAACTTCCTTCTTCGTCTCCTGAATAACTATAATATCTGCACCAACTTTCCTCCACACTTCTTTAATCGCTCTTTTTGTCCCCACTCCCTAATCCTCTCACATTCCAGCTGATGATCTTCATATCCGACCCAAAACCATCACTCCTGCAGACTGATCCCTACTTTTTTTCCTCTGATACTTAATGCTCCATTGAGAATTCATCAACTCTTCGCTCCCCTTTCTCACTTGCTAACTTACCCTTCTCTATAACCTCTCTAAACTCATTCACTGCGACTGACAAAGGGATACACTCCCAATTCCTATGCTTAGCTACAATCTGAAATTCAGAAGCCAATTTAAAACCCCCTCCCATTCTGAAATTTTTTCTACCTGACCCTCAACGTGTTCTGATCCACACTCCCCAATCTCCCCCTCCGTCCCAGACCGAGATACACTCTCTTCATTC
This sequence comes from Pachysandra terminalis, assembly GCA_031762675.1. Lineage (NCBI taxonomy): Eukaryota > Viridiplantae > Streptophyta > Magnoliopsida > Buxales > Buxaceae > Pachysandra > Pachysandra terminalis. The sequence goes on along the minus strand of JAUPMG010035456.1, from coordinate 12,258 downwards.
CCCATATCCTCACACCTGAAAAGTGGCTCTGGAGACGTGAACGAATTAAGGTCTTTAATCAGTCCATCACGCCTGCAAAATACATTAGAACTCACAGGAAGAAAATCAATCAAATTACTAAAAAAAAGGGGTCCGTTTACCTGTGCCAACCTGATCGCCTAACTCCTTAGACGCAAACGCGGATTCCAAAGATCGAGAATGGCTAAGAGAAATAGTAGCGAGACTCGATACCGACAAAGAGGAGGTGGAAAATTGATTAGCCCCAACATTGTACTTACCACTACCTTCAGAATCGGAGTGACCCTTCTTAGCACAATCAATTATAGGTGAAACCCCATCATGAATGCCACACTCAGAGTCTGTGAACACACTGTTCTTGAAGAAATTCAGGGACCTCATAAAAAAGCAGCGCCCACCACTTGCTGAAAAATCTACTTTCACCTCAGAAGAAGGAGAAGGAGAAGAATGCTCATACGGCACTAGAGAACGAAGACGTTCATCACAACACACAGACTTACGCAACGACAAATTTCTTTCTTCATCGCTTGGAGAATGAAACGAATGGGAAGATGACTTGTCAAGAAGAAGAGAGGAGGAATTCTGAACCAATGCAGACGTCAAAACACCAACATTATCATCACAACCATTATCCTCACACTTCTTCGTCCCAAACAGGTCTTCATCACACCCGAAGGCTATAAAACCCCTCTTGACATCGTGATCCCAATGGGGTTTACCCAAAATCTGCATCGTATCCTCGGCTCCAGTCAAAACTTCCTCACCTTTCCTAAAAGACTTCTTCACATAGCTGCGTCCAATAACCATGCCATCGGCACTGGAATCCCTATCCAAAGGGGGGTTACGAACAACAGATAGAAACGACCCCAAATCAGGGGTAGCACGTGAACAGAACTCTCTCGTGGTGGAATCACTCCCTCCGGCCAAAGGCGACACCAAACTACCCCCCTTGAGGTTCAGAAGCACTTTCCTCACTTCTCTTTCAACCATCGAGCTTACCTGATCAGCAAACAAATCAACAAACTCTCTTTTAGGCGCCACCGCTCGATCTCTTCCCCCTCCGCTCCGAGGTTCACAAGAGACAGATCTGCCTCTGTCTCTGGAACGAAGACTCCCTAAATGGTTACTGGAGACAGGCCTAAAGCGTGCCTGAGAATCCTCTTTTAACAGGACACTCAAGGCCCTATCAAAGGGCCGTTGAATAGGGCTCTCCTCCACATCCTGTGAGACGACCAAAGGGTCCAAGATGGTATGGCCCATCCCACCACCAGGCCGAGGACCTAACAAAGCTGGCCCACCAACAGCAATAGGCAAAGGAGGGAGAATAAGATTTGAATTTGAATTTATTTCTTCTCCGACAGCTACCTACCCCTTGGGCCCACCTGCTGCAGCTGTGCCATCACCTACTGCCATACCAAAACTGCCCTCCAAATCCCTGCCAACACGTAGCCAAGGCCATTGCTGAAACAGCCGAACAGTGTCATCTTCAACCTCCCGAGGTCCCAAACCTGCAATTAATCCCCAGCGCACCAGACAGCAAGAGGGGAACGAAAAATAAACTTCGTAGCACTGAGAACCGTCCCACAGCGCCAATAGCCTCCGGATTTTGCGAAACAGTCTCTTTAACCCTCAACTCTATCTTACCTAAATCATCTGCCATGACTTCAAATGCTCCAATATCGATGAGGCCTCCAAAACAGTCACCGATCAGCTTAAAGGTTTGTAACGCCATGAGATGCATAGGTATACCCTCCACCGAAAACCAAACTCCGAACCGGTCTGTCGGACCAACCTTAGCTCCCTCCCCGAGATACCATCGCTCTACAGTAACAACCAAATTATTTTCCAGGGTAACACTCTTAAGAAGGGCAATAGCTCTGGCATCTTGCTCTAATTTAACGAATAACACCGCTTTGTAACTATTAACCGAAAAAATGCTAGCAATCTCCAATCCAGAGCACCTGTTCATGATGATACTCCGGACCATGTTCCAATCGTAGAATGGAACAACGGAAGAAATGATAATGCAACAACCCAATTGGTAGAAGAAGGGCACGCCGAGACCATAGGAGACCACCCGGAATTAAGAATATCACCAATCGTACCGTTCATCTTCACCACCTCTCTGATGCCGGAATTGACCTCATTCGACTGCGGAGAAGATACGAGTGTTTCAGAAGTACCTTGCTGGTTAGAATCAACCACCGTTCTGAACGATTCCCTAATGTAATCCCATCCTGGGTCTTGATTGTTCTTGGTCTTGGAGGAAGATCTTACAAAGCAGAAGCCTTGCTACTCCTTTAATCACTTACAGAATAGATGATGGCTCTAACACTTGGTTTTGGTGGGATTTATGGCATCCCCTAAGTCTTCTGATTTAGCATGTCAGTCATAGAATGCTATATTAGGCTGGTATGAACTCTTCTGATTTGGTGAAGAAACATCTTTCACACATTGGTTGGTGCCCCTCCCCACTTGACCAACCAAACTCTTACTGATATTTGGGATCATCTTCCCAATGTAACATTATGGCCCGATTCTGACAGTATTGCTTGGAATCCCTCTTCTAATGGCCTTTTCTGTATGAAGAGCACTTGGCTTGCTATCAAAACCCCTTCCAATCCATTGTCTTGGCCAAATATCATCTGGTTTAAAGGAAACTCTCCTAAACACAGCTTTATCTGTTGGTTTGCTGCCAAAAGTGGACTTCTCACCCAAGACAGACTTATGAAATGGGGAGTGATCCTTCGTGTACTATGCTGCTTTTGCAACCCAGTTATTGAATCCACTGAGCATCTGTTCTTCCAGTGCTCATACTCACATTGGGTGTGGACTAATCTCTTACAACTGCTTGGTCTCTATAGAAGCATCCCACCATGGCAGGAAGAACTGGAGTGGTGCTGAACATTTCAAGACCCTTTGTCCTCTATCATACCTGAAGAGACTGGGTTTTACTACCACTATTTACTTTCTATGGTCTGAGAGGAATTGTAGGATTTTCAAGCAACAGGCTATCTCTCCTGATGTGCTTCTTCAGATGATTATCATTACATCAAGTTCTCTGCTGTTAACTAGGGAATGATCACTGCTGACCAGATTCCCTATTCTCTCACAAATTGGAATATCTGAATGTCTCATACTTAAGACTGGATGCTGGGATGTTGTTGGCTACCCTTGCGGGTATTTGGCCACGATGTAGCCTTTGTTTTCTTTCTTTATCCTGATCTTCTCCTTGGGAGTATACTGCAGTTTGTACAGTTTTCCCCTTCTTAATACATAACCTTACCTTCCAAAAAAAAAAAGATAGCTCACTGTTTACAGGGATCTTTCTTGTCGAGGCTGGGTGTTTATTGGCCTTTGCCAAAGGAGATTAGCTCATTTCTAGAAGCTTGGGGCAGTATGAACACAGGATCCAAAAGTGAATCAGATATGGAATTTTGGTTCGTTTACTATTTGTTGGGTCATCTGGAAGGAACGCAATAGAAGAATCTTCGAAGGCATGGAAAGGGAATGGGATTCTTTGGTAGATCAGGTGCTTTCGTTCCTTTACTCCTGGTTGAACATTCCCATTTCATTCTTAGAATTTAGGGATAATTGGGACAAATTGTGAATTCTACATTATTTTGCGATAGGAGTTTAAGTTAGGGGATGGAGTTTCTGTTTTGATGTTGGATTTAACTGATGTACATTCTTGGTATACATAGGTTGGGGGGTGTAGACTGTATTTTTGCGAACATTGTCATACTTGCATAGAAATAACTAATGAAATACTTATTTATCTAATTAGAAGAAAAAAAAAACGATCTAAAATTATAAAGTTGTAAAGGATTGCTTGGATTTTAGAACTGGTATAATTTATTGAAGTGTGTTTTAGACTTCTTGGATTTCAAGATTTACACAGATATAACAGATTTGTATACATGTACAATTGATTTGGAATTTATCAAAAAACAATCGATGGATTTCTAGATTCATATTCTTGGTTTCAAGATTCACATTCTTGGGTTATCTTTTAATTATCACAACTGGTCTTGAATTTTGATACAATCAGTTAGAATATCTCTTAACCGAATGGATATATCTGTATGTACATATATAGGCATAATATGTTGAAGGCATATCACCTTATGCAAGTTAGACAATAAGTTAAGAATGCATAACCGAATGGAGAGATATACATACATAATTATATGTGAAGCTAAAATATTAAGTTAAGAGCGGCTTAACAGAGTGGAGTTGTAACTTATATAACTTAGACATTAAAATAAAATGGTGAAGTTTTCTTTTCTTATGTAACCTGAAAAAGTAAATAGGTTGTCAGTAAACAAGTTTTATTATGTAACCTAGATCTTAGGTTATTTTTTACGTTAGTTGGATAAAATCTTATGATTTAAATTTACAAACTTTAAGTACGTAGATATGAATTATAAATACAGTTTAACATTCCAGATTATACATGTTTTGAATCGGAATCATCCTCATGCAAGGAATGACGTACACATATGTATTATAAATACAATTGTGATTGCTTGCTCATCATAGGGTGAGCAGTGCAAGGTTTTATGGAAACATGGTATTGATGAATTCATGAAATGGATTAAGATATGCGCAAGATTAGTGATAACAACTTATTCACTAATATCAAGAAGTAAATGATTGTAATACTTGTAATCAATGGGATGGAGAAACTTCAGAGAGATTTTTTGTGGGAGTGAGGTGGGGGAAAAAAGGATCACTTAGTTAGATGAGAGATTGTTTGTAAGGAAAAGGATAAAGGTGGCATTAATTTGGGTAATTTTCGTATGCGGAATCAGGCCCTTTTAGGGAAATGGTTATGGAGATTCAGCACTGAAAGGGAGGCTTTGTGGCGTCCTGTCATTGCAAGTATGGTACTCACATAAATGGTTGGGATGCTAATCCTTTGCCCCATATAAATCAAATAGTGTTTGGAAGAATATTATTGCATTATTCCCTACTTACTTTAGCAATGTCCGTTTCTTTGTGGGTTCTAGGGAGTCTATTCGGTTTTGGTTAGATTTGTGGTGGGGAGACTCCTCTTTGGATCTTCGTTTTCCTAGAATTTTTAGGCTTGTGTGTCATAAGGAGGTCACCGTTGCTAAGGTTCTTAAGTGGTCTTTGTCGAGTCTTTCTTGGGATCTCCCAATGCGTCGGGATCTTAGATCAATCGATATTGATGAGTTGGCCAATTTGTTTGAACTTCTTAAGAATGTGATTCTTGTTGATTTGTCCTCGGATTCTCGTGTTTGGTGCCCAGATTCTTTTGGTAGTTTTTCATGTAAATCTTTTCTTGCTATTCTTAGGGGTGAGTGTCCAAGTATTGGTTTCCCTTTTTCTTTTCTTTCCATCGTCTGTGGAGTTCAAAAGTCCCACCTAAAGTTAAAGCCTTTGTTTGGACTGTTTTCTTAAATCATATTAATACCACTGACAATCTACAAAGGAGAAGAAAGTTTATGGCCTTGTCTCCTCAAGTTTGTGTGATGTACTTATGGAATGCAGAATCAGTGGATCATCTTTTTTTGTCTTGTACCTTTGCTACGGAGATTTGGGGTTTTTTTTGTTAAGGCTATTGACGTGGTTTGGGCTCCTCCAAGACTTGTGAGAGACTTATTTGATCAATGGTGTTTTCTGGTGTTGGGAAAGAAGAGCCGGATTATGTATAGGGTTCTTTTCTTTCGCATCAATTGGGAGATTTGGGGAGAACAGAATAGAAGAATTTTTGAAAAGTCATGGGGATGCCCGAACCGCCTTGTTGATTCCGTTTTGGGCTATACTGCAGCTTGGTTAGGAATTCTACCCGAGTTTAAAGACTTTTCGGCATCAGATTTTTTCAGAAATTGGGATATTATGGCTGGGATGTAATTTTGTAATGTAATGAGTGTTTTGGCTTTTCTTTTTGGTTTTTTGGGTGGTGTAGTGGTTCTCTGTCTTAGGGAACCAGCTGACCCCCTTTTTTATATGTTTGTACATTCTTCCTCTTTTATAAAATTTTCGTAACCTTCATTAAAAGAAAAAAAAAATACTTGTAATGGGTACCTGTATTATTGAATTAAAATAATGATAACAAATTAGGTTGTATGTCATTAAATTTCATACTTCCATTATACGGATGAAAGTCTGTGGGCTGAAACATACCAGGTTCAAATTAATGTAAGATGCGAATTAATACTTATTACTATGTGATAAAAATAAAGTAAGATCATTGGTAATGGGAAATTATGATTAAAAATATTATTTAGGAATTTGCATTAGCAATACACGATAAGGCCTACAATGCAAGAGAGATGCGTTGACACCCATGGTGAGTCGGTATATGACTTGGATAACCATGTGTGGGATTTTTGTTTTTCACAGAGTATAATTGAACTGCAACTATGGTTAGGCATAAGGTATGAAAGGATGCATTGACACCCATGGTGAGTCAATATAAGGACTTAGACAGCCATGGTGTGGGTATTATGTTTTTACAGCCTAGGGTTGGTTATAGCTGTAGTAAGACATGGCATCATTACTGTAAGTAAACTTATTAAGGTGACAAGAATTAAGGATCTAATGATTAGATTCTCTACGGGTTTGAGTCCCCAGAGAAAATAGATTGGACAATTGAGTCCCGTGGGTTGGACGTCTCTGGAACCACGAAGTACATGTGGAGAGCGTAGATAACCCAATACTTGTTGTTGCGCTATAAAGTGGGATACAAGAGGCATTTGATCCAATCCTCTAAGTTGAACCGCTCTAGCCACCAGGTATCCGTAAGATCAGTTAGATTTGAGTTGGGCATCCTTGACAGGAGCACCTCAACATTTGCATCATATTATCTATATGTTTTATGTCTAATGAATGACTAGAATATGTGCTTGCATGTCTGGTTATACATTGAAATTTCATGCATATATATTAGATCGGATGTTTATAATTTGCTTGAACATGGATCATGTAGAAATAGTTAGTTCATTTAGGATAAATCATTCATAATTTATATGAGAAATTCTGAGTAGGCTAGAAAATTACAAGGTTTCTACTTACTGGACTATGAGCTCTCTCCTTATCATTTTCAGGGAAGAAGCCGACAGGGTGACCTTCTTGAGATACGAGCTCAAGATAAAACTGATTTATCACATAGTTTCTTTTATGAACTGATGAGACTTTCAATTACGAAATGTATATTACTTTTAATTGGATTTTATTCAAAAAAATTAATCTCATGGATGTGATTTGTTTTAAGAGGTTGTAAAGGAACAACTGAGAACTTTAGTTTGAGATGTAGCTTGTTTTATCTCATAAATGAAGTTTGACTCCGCTGTGGTTAATTGCTTTGAAAAAACAAGTATTATGTAATTTCATCAAGTAAGGATGTTGTAATCGATTCTAGGTTGAGAATCAGATCGCGTGCTTGGAAATTTGTATTGTGCAACGGATTTCAGGACATGACAGATTTGGTATCAAGGCTCTTGGTTTAATGACCTAGGGGAAACACTTAGACATTAAGCATATGATTTGTATGTTGTATGTTAAATGTTGTGTTATGTTTGTAGAATTGTTATTCTTGTGTTGGGCCACACGTCTGTTGTTCTCAAATGTAGATGGTTGGACGAAAAAGAGAGGTTGCTAGTATTATCTCCTCTTGGTAGAACCCTCAGTTGGATGATGCTTATTAGGTGCAAGGTGACATGGCCGCTATTTCCAAAAGAAGCATGAGCAGAGGCAAGGGGCGCCTATGAACCCCGTGAATCAGCCGAATAACTTATTGAAGCAGTTCAAGAAGCTGACTCTTGCTGCTTTCAAGGGTTCTATAGACCCCACGGAAGCAGAGAGGTGGATGGACCAGATCGAGAAGATCTTTGCAGCTATGGATTGCACTGAGATTGGCAGTTTTTATGCTGGAAGGGAGGCACAAAGTTGGTGGACCATGACGCTTAGGATAGTGGGGGATGCTGGAGTGAGGTGGGACCAATTTAAGGAGCTGTTTTTCAAGTTTTCAATCAGCTTTTAAGAATTAAAAGATGGTGGAATATGAAATTGGAGCAGGGTACTATATCTATTGCCCAATACGAGGACAAATTTGCTGAGTTGTCACAGTCTATGCCTCATATTATAGCAGAGGAATCTCACAAGACGTTGAATTTGTGAGGATTGAGGCCTTCCATTCAGACCAAGCTGGTGGTTCTTCGGTTGACCAGGTATGTAGATGTGGTGGACTGTGCTCATTGTGTCAAGCAGGAATCAAACTAGTAATTCCGGAGTAAATAGCAGCTGAAGGACAAGCATCGCAATCATGCATCTTCATTTCCTCGGCAGGAGAATTCGGATTCAGTGAAGAGGTAGAGAACTCAATCTCTCCCGATGATCACATCCCCAGTGCTTGTAGCAGCTCAGCCGATGCAGAGGCAGAGTGCCCCACGTTGCTTTGATTGCAGAGAATTAGGTCACATGAAGAGGAATTTCCGTCATTTTAGGAAGACCCAACAGCAGAGATTAGACAAAAACGTTCCAGCACTGCTACCACCTCCTCAAGGTAGTTTTTTATACCATAACCCAAAGGGAAGTGAGCACCTGTAATGCCGTGGAAGGTACTTTCCTGTTATCTCGAACTCTTGCTACGATTTTGTTAATTTAGGAAGTTACTTCTTTTATAATTGTATGTTTCTGTCTGTACTACTCGGTTTACCATTTGAGTCAACAAATGAGTCCTTAGATTAGTGACATATAAATACTTCTGCTCAGCCCTCCGCTACTCCCTACTCCTAAAATATTCTTCCGAATCCCGCTTGACTCGACGAGCATAGTCCACTACGTCAGCATACTTGACCAACTGATGAGCCACTAGCTTGGTTTGAATGGAGGGCCTCAATCCTCCCTCAAATTTCAGCACCTTATGAGATTCCTCTAATATAATATGAGACGAAAAGTGCAACAACTCCACACATTTGGCCTCGTATTGGGCCATAGGTACAGCACCCTGCTCCAGTTTCATGAATTCCACCATCTTTTGATTCTTGAAGCTGATCAAAAGTATTTCTCGAAAAACAACTCTTTGAATCAGTCCCACATCACTCCAACATTCCCCACTGTCCTAACCGTCATGGTCCACCAATTGTGTTCTCCCATCAGCATAAAAACTGTCAGCCTCAGCTTCGAATCCTCAGTGCAATCCATAGCTGCAAAAAACTTCTCAATCTAATCCATCCACCCAAAACCCTTAAAAACTGGAGTTGGCTTCTTGAACTGCTCCACAACAACTTACTCCGCTGATTCACGGGTTGAATAGGCACCCCTTGCCTCTGCTCACGCTCCTGCTAGAGGATAGTGATCATGTCACCTAGCACTAGATAAACATCAGCCAACTGAGGATTCTTCTCAGAGGAGCTAGCACTGGCAGCCTCTCTTTTTCAGCCAGCCATCTACATTTGAGAAGGCAGACATAAGGCCCAACACAAAAATAGCAATACTACAAATATCACACAACACTTAACGTACAACACAAAAATCCTATGCTTAATGTTGTTTCCCCTAGGTCACTAAACCTAGAGCTCTAATGCCAAATCGGTCATGCCCCGAAATCCCTTTCACAATAATTGACGCACAACACAAATTTCCACGCATAAACCTGATTCCGAACCCGGTATCGATTCCAACATCCTCACATGATGAAATTACACCATAATTTTTCTTTATTCTAAACAATTAGCCCTTGGAGAATTAAACTCCATTTTTCATGAGATAAAATAAACTACATCTCAAAATAAAGTTTTCAACTGTTTCTTTACAAGCTCTTAAAATAAATGAAATTCATGACACTAATAAAATCCAACTAAAAACAATAAACATTTCATAATTATTGAACCATTTGATATGCATTGTTGTGTCGTTCTCTAACAGCTTAAGCTTTTAGAGCAAACGGTGTCTAACATGGTATCAGAGCGGGAGGTCAAGTGATCAAATCCCAGGGGCCTATATTTCTATGTTTATTCTCCCACGAATGTGCTATTCTCGTGCGGGTGTGTATGGTGTGTGTTTGCCTCGGTGCCCTGTGTTCTCCGACGGATGTGTTGTTCCCATACGGAGGGTATTGAACCATTTGATATACATTGTTGTGCCGTTCTCTAACAGTTTGAGCTCTTAGAGCAAACGGTGTCTAACAATAATTGAAAGTATCATCTGTTCGTAAAAAGAAACTAAATAATAAATCAGTTTTCTCTTTAGCATGTATCTCAAGAAGGTCGCCTTGACGGCTTCTTTCCTAAAAATGACAAGGACTTAGCTCTCAACACAATAAGAAGAGGACCTTATAATTAGCTATCCCTACTTAGAATTTCTCATATTGATTATCAATGATTTATCCCAAGTCAACTAACTATTTCTACATGATGCATGCTCAAGCAAATCCTAAACATCAGGTCTAGCATGTATGGATGAAATGTCAATGTACATTCCACTAGGCAAGCACGCACACATTCCAGTCATTCATTATACACAAAACATATATACAATATGATGCAACGGTAGAGGTGCTCCTATCAGAGATACCTAACTCAAATCTAACCGTTCTTTCGGATGCCCGCCTGACTAGAGTGATCCACCTTACAGGCCATGATCAAACACCTCTTGGATCCCACTTGAAAGCGTGACAGCAGGGATCAGACTATCCAGGCACTAGATGTGTACATCATATTTCTAGGGACTTTCAACCCATGGAACTCAATTACCCAACATAAAGTCTGTAAATTATAAATTTACATTGTATCAATAATTCATATGTATATACTTAAAGTGTGTAAATTTAGATCATAAAATATAATCCCACTAACATAATAATATAATATAAGATCTAGTTTATATAATAAAACTTGTTTACTAACCTATTTAATTTTCCAAGTAACATAAAATAAGAAAACTTTGCCAGCTATATTGTAATGCTAATTTACGTAAGTTATAAACAACTCCACTCGGTTAAGCCACTCTTTACTTAATGTTCAAGCTAAACTTATAATTATACATGTTTATATATCTTCATTTGATTATGTATTCTTAACTTATTGTCTAAGTTACATAAGATAACTCTTCAATCGATTACACCTATATATGTATATCCAATCGGTTATAAGAAATTCAAACTGATTGTACCAAAATTCAAGATTAGTTATGATAATTTAAAGATAACCCAAGAATGTGAATCTTGAAATCCATCGATTGCTTTTGATAAATTACAAATCAGTTACACACAAGCTTCAATCGGTTCAATTTACTATATAATTTTAGATCAGTTTTCTAACCACAACATCAATTTAATTTAGAAAAATTAATCGATTACTAGCCATAACATATGTAGATTGATAACATCAATAATTTAAGCAGTTATACCAATCGGTCATACTATTAAAAAGAAAACTAATGTACACCTACTCTAACTTAATTCTAAGTTACATAAGATGATAATCTAAAATTTGTTAAACCTATTCTAATTGATGAATAAGTCACATAAAATAACAATCAGTTGAGGATAAAATTCAATTAATTATACCCAATCTCTAATCGACTTTAAGTGAATTTCACATTATAGTTAAGATAGCAATTTGGTTAACCCTCCATCCTAATTGATTTCTTCCTTTTTCATCTATAAGTAGTAAGCACCCGCTTACCTCATTGTTACTTAATACACAAGTCAAATAAAATCACACTTAGAACTCCATTTGGTTCTGAAAATCAACCTGAATGCGTACAAATATAATCCCAATCGATTAGAACCATGCAAACTACTTCATTAATTAATACATGAAACAAAATTTAAATAGTAATGCAAACATTCCAATCAATTACGATTATAATAACTATTCGGCTATACTAGTCCATATCAATGATCAAAAAGTTAAAATTGACTAGATCAAGAACCCTATATATGCCCAATAAATTTTTCATTCCCAAGTTGGTAGCAAAGACATTTTGAAGCAAGGTGGATACCACAATCCTTCACTCTTTTCTATGAATAATGAGGATATATTAATGAGAAGATAACAAAAGTATCACAGGTTACACAAAAATAGTTACCTGTGAAAAACACTACACATGAAACATCCGACGAAACAAAAATAAAGCAAGAAAAGCACAAAAGTTTTCAGCAAGAATACTGAAACAAAACTAAGGCCTCTTGTGTGGGTTAGGCGCACGGTCTCAAGTTCGATTCCCCAACTGGGCAGGTTCGGATTTAAGTGGGAGGTCGTGGCG
>JAUPMG010035445.1:0-11400 GCA_031762675.1 Pachysandra terminalis | reverse complement strand
CCATTCATCACTTGAAGAAACACCACACCCAGCCACCATACTTCTAAAGCCGTTGTAATCAACACCCTTTTATCTACCGCATTGACACCCCTAACATTTCAAGAAACACTTTTTAGCTTCATCAGGAAAAGTTCACCAACCCTAAAACTTTAAACTTCCCCTCACTTCTGAGCTTGGGTTCCTACATTTATCATTAAAGTTCACTCTGCTTCATCACTAGAAACTTCTTTTGCCCATTGTTAACCCTCTCTCATATTGAAACAATGCTATTGTCTCGTTGTTAAACCTTTTACAAGAGACTTCCATAAACAAAAAGAAAATGACTTTTCCTAAAACGTAGTTAGAGATTCCTCCTAGAAAGCTAGTGGTTTGAGATTGAGCCACCTCCCCACTCCACCATAGTTGTGCAAATTATAATGGCATCCGATCTCCTCTCCCTACTCCAGGACCCCTGCAATTCTAATTGCTTCAAATCTCTATTATCCCGTGGTTGGATAACACCTAGTAGTTCCACTAAAATGAACTCATCCAATTGCATCAATTGAAGTCCATATCTTCAACAACTTCCTTGCTCTTCCTAAACGTAAAGTTCCTCAATACTCCAATTGCCCCTAAGAAATTTTTCCCCTTTGTTTATGCCCTCAAATCCCAACCTTTCAACTCTCCACTCAATTTACCCCCTCCTCGAGCCACCAATCCTATAAACCCCAAAGAGAAAAGAAATGGAGGGGAAAAAGAAAGAGGGAAGAGAGGGGCAAATTAATAAGCTATTGAAGCTTACACAAATTGATTGCATAACACAAGTTGGGTCTCACCCAACATCTCAGCTCCCTTTGCTACTTCAACAACACCTTAGACTGACAAGCTCATATAGAAGCTTCAATCTTTCCTCTTCTGGATGGACTTCCGTACAAGGTTTTAAATGTCGTTATCACTAGATATATCGCCACTAAAGGAAAGGAGAAATATCTCTAGATATATCGAGGGAAATATCGATATACCCAAAAAGTTGGAGAAATGGGGGAAACCGTTAGAAAACTGGTGAAATTTCCAATGAAACTTTATGAGATGCATATTTAGACATGTTTACACCTAAATAACTTAAAACATTACAAAACATAATGATATTAATCAAGTAATGCATTTATAGGTAAGTACGGGAGTCATTGTCTACATAATCAATCACTAAAACACTCAAGTAACCATAAATAGAAAGTTTTATATTTAGAAAATAATAATAATAACAATAACAATACCAATCACAATTATCCAACATCGAATAGAAGGTTTTCAACCCAAATACATGATAATATACATTCAAAACACGTGGCTCGATATTGCATGGTGTTCCTTATAGGCTCAAATGTTTTAAGACTTTTCTCTAGAAACTATTTTGTACTAATACATTCATGATTTGCAACAAGCTTAACACATGCCATTACCTAATAATTATCTAACTAGTTATCCATTAAAAATCTGTCCATTTGAAATTTCATGTTTATGATATTTTATAATTATTTTCTAATTTTCAACTAGAAATAAAGTTTTTAATAATTTGCTAGTATTTATTTGGTAAAAAAGTTGAACCAATTGGCAATATTTTAGTGAAATTGTTACCTTATATATCAAAGATTTGAAACCATTAAATTCTGTTTTCTTTTAAAAAAAATATGATATACATTTTAAATTAACTTTATCAAGTAATTAAAATATATAATTTTAAAATAAATTCATTTTTTCGTCTAATGCATAAAAAGCTTCCAATATATGCACATAATTATTAGAATATTAGAGGATCAAACATTATTTAGGTGAAAATCTAAGAAATTACATTTTCCTAAACTTTTCGGGGTTTTAATCTCTTAAATCTACAAATTCATATTGAAATCTATGCCAATCCATTACATATGTAAATTGGCATGCATTTCCGTACAATTTAATGCAATTTGAATCAAAGAATTCAAAAGAAAAAAAAAAGTTGTAACATACCTTCACTTGATTTTAGCAATTTTTGATGAAGAACATATCAGATTTCACTAAATCTCTGTCAAGACGACTTTTGAATTGAAGAGTTAACAAATTCCCAAAATAAACGATTTAAACTTTAAATTTCAACTGTTTAGAAAAAGATTTGTAGATATTAGGCCTTTTTTATTGATCAAAATAAGGGGATACTATCCCTATTCGACCTCTTATAATGACCTACGAACGTTAACAAAAGGAAAATATTGCTCAATGTCGTTATATATCGTCAATATCATGATATATCGCTTGATATCATGATATATCTCTGAATAAATTGTAAAATAAAAACTACAGCTTGGATTTATATCGCCCCTTAGGGAAAGGGGATATATCGAGGGATATATCGATATTTAAAACCATGCTTCTGTATTAGCATTGAAACCCCTCAAAGGATGATCTCCATTAGGTTGTCTACTAATCTGTTCGAGCTCGAGTTCTCTTAAAACAACTACGTCCTCCCATTTCTCGAAGACCTCATTCACACATGTCGATCTGGATGATGGGCTTGAAGTATTAGAATGAAAAGAGACCATCTGATTTAAGGAGTTTTGCATGTTTGATGGGCCTCCCTTAAGTAAGGGCCAGCTCAAATCACTGATCTACATTGACGGTGAATCCAAACTTAGGACCTTCCATTAGAGACCAACTTCTTAAAGATAACACCTTTCTAACTCAACCGAACTCCCCTAGGTCCAACTTGATCCAGGTTGATCTTAGCCTTTGGCATACCTTTTAACTTTGTTGCAACCAACTGTACCCCCTCTTGTAGGGTATTTGATATTTGAACTTCATACATCTTCCCCTCGACTTGCATATACAGCTATAAGTGCTCTGCAGTTCATGGGCCTTAATGGCATGCCCATCTTTGTGGGGCCCAATTGGTCCATGTGAATCATCTTCAACCATCGGGCACTTAACATTGCCAGAGACAAAAGACCCATTCCACCAGAATGCCAGCATGATATATATCACCTTTGAAAGCATGAAAAAGTTTAATTTGTGCCCTGGCCAAATTGTGCAGTCAAATAGTTCCATCCAATTCTGAATGATAAACATTGGAGGGGGATAAGAGCCTTACATGAGCAAACTATCCCACATCAATTCAGTTCTCCAGTTGGTTTTGATATCAGTTCTCAAATAGCCACCACAAAAATTTCCAATGGCTTGAAAAGCTTCCTAACAACACAAATGCAAAGGAAATCCAACCACCCTTATCCACATTAACTCCAACTCACTATTCCCTTTGAAAGTTTGAAACACCAAAATGACTTTCCCCAAAAGTTAAGATACAAAAAATATGGACCCAAGTATCTAGTCCCCTCCAGTATAACCTGCTTGGCTTCAAACTCTGATCGCAGGCAGGACAATGAGAAATGTGTTGTTTGCAGTTTTCTTCACTCCAAGAATGTTTTTTGTCGCATGTCTCCCTAGCCAGCTAATTACTTTGTTATACTCTGGGGGATTCCATCAAACATTCCGCACAAGGCAAAGCCTCGTCCATCTTCTTTGCTTAACCACCAAATCATATCCACCACTATTCTCTTCTTCCCTTCCATTAATTGTATATCGCATTTCCCACTTCACTTCCCAAACAAAGGGTCAGAAATCCACACATTCTCCACTAAAATCACTGTTTTGCCTTGCCCTCCATTTATGACTGATAATGAACCGTACTTTCGTCCCACTCAACAGTTGCCCCTTTAATTGAGCCTACCTTGCCTCCAGAGTGTATGCTGACTCCTTGAACCTTCTACTAAAGTTGCAAAACGGAATCTGGAGGTTTATGATTTCATAGAACCACTGCAATCTCCTTTTTATTGTAATATGCTTTGAGCAAGTCCTTCCTAATGTTTCCCTCTTGATCATTTGTAGCAGGTTGGATCCCAAACCGTTAGTACAAGGCATTAAATAAGATACTCCATCCGTTTACTTTTCACTCCTCCAAAAAGATCATAAAAACATGTTCTTTGCCCTGGTTTGATCTCAACCAGCGAAGGAACCCATCACCTTTGTTCTTTAATTTCTATATTAAACAGTATTATGAGTTTCCACAACTCCAATTGCAAATCTATTTTAAACCACTCCTTAAACCATCTTCACCAACCAAAGAAATTGAGAATCCTTTATCTTGCTCAACGATCCTCAACCATTCTTCAATGTCCTTCAACATGTTACATCGTATGCCTTTCAATCCATGTGAAGAAAGCGACTCTCAATTTTTATTCTATTTTTATCTTCATTAACACACTATCACCGAATAATCAGTCACCACCACCATCAGTTAGTCCATCACAATGGATCATATGAAGCAAAATAACTCACTTTGACAAAAATTATCACTATTTTGGGATTTCTCTCAAAAAGCGTAGTTGGTCTTTCTAGAGTGTTCTACTGTACATAAAAGAGGATTAGACAAAAAAGGGTTGCTTTAAGTAAAAAATCAAACCTGGAATCTTTTTAATGTTGAATGGTCAAATTGTTTAAATCAAGGTTTAAAGTATTGGTTTTGGATCAGGAATCGGCTGCCCTAAAAAAATCAGTATGATTCGGCACATATCAGCCTGTACATATCAGGTATTTGATTGATACCACTAAAAGTAGAGGTTATTGGTAAAGGTCTCGATTGATACCTTTACCAATAGGTTCCTATTAGTCACCCTACTGATACAACTCAACCAATACTTGGAACCTTGGTCTTAATTATATGAATCTTTCAATCAAATATATGAAATGGATAATTCAAACTGAAACCGAATTTTTTATATTCAACAAGGGGTGATGTGATTTAGAATTGCACAAGTTTAACAACCATGGTATTGAGTAACAAACATATTAGGGGCTTCATTTATTTTATTTTTTTTTCATACAAGTACAGTGAATCAAATTGTTCTAGGACATTTATCTAGGTGCTACATAGGAACAAAACAAGAAAAAGGAGAAGAAAGCACCATCATTTTCAGCATATATAGAATGAAGCTACCTTACGAAATCCAGCCGGAGCTGGCCTGAAAACTTGCATTTGATGTTCTGAAGGAAGAGAGGAAAATATAGGAACTGATAAGATTTTTTGACTGCCTTCAGGTAATTGATTAACTTTCTCTTGAACAAGTCTCTCCACAGATTCAATCTCCTCTTGTCCAGTCAGAAACACAAGTATATCACCAGGGCCCTCCTCCAAATGAATCTAAAAAATGAGAGATGGGAGTGTTTGTCATGGGGTCACCAATGTGAAAAGAGCCTAATCATTAATATGTTCTGCGAAGGAACAAAATCTACAAACACAATAAAGTACTCGAAAAGCTCACTAAGTCAACTCAGGTTAAGCTAAAAGGGCTGTGTGTTTGAAACTTAACCAAGTGCTTGTGTTACTAAGGCAAACCTGTGATCACTAAAATTTTAAGCAACAATATTGTGCTATCAAGTGAAAACTTTATTAATAAATAAAATGTATAATAGACTTTTTAAATACCGAAAAAGCCAATACTACCTTTGATGGGGCTTTAAGTTGATACAACACAATTTGAGTTTCATGAATGTTGCAAAAAATAATGTCCACTCTAAATCATAGTGTAAACGATCGTCCGATCCCGAGTTGAATCGGACGATCCAACTCGGGATCGGACCGGGACGATCCCCGAGTTGAAGCTGAGACGGATTTAAACCAAAAAGATATGACTCGGTCCGATCCCGAGACGGATCGAACCAAGTTAGGTTTTTAATTTATTTTTTAAATTAATTTAAAATCGTTCATCTCGGTCCGATCCCGAGTTGGATAGCCAATCCAACTCGGGATCGGCCGAGAACGATCCCGATCCAATCCCCGAGTTCAAACACTATGCTCTAAATAGAGAAACCATACAACAAGAAACAAATGCATAATGTCAATAACTACCTGAAAAATAGTGATCAAGGCTGCATCCAGGTAATCTGGTTCAGGTTGATGAGTATAAAGTATATCGACAGGGTATTGTCGGCCTTGAATGTGAACAGCTCTTGCACCACCGAAAAACTCTGAAAAAACTCTTGCATCCAAACTTGCAGACATAATGATCAACTTCAGTGGAAGAAATTTCGTCACCTGGCATGACTTGAGAAGACTGAAGAACTGAACATTATTTTCTTTGTCAATGGTAGTGACTCTGTTAGCTTTTGTCTTTTCAGAATCACTTAGTTGATTCCAGGATTGTGACCTTGCACTTTGAACATTTTTCAACAGGCCTAGCAACACATCAGTGTGGATTGTCCTCTCATGAGCTTCATCAATAATAATAACAGAATACTTGGAGAGAAAAGGATCCAGTAGTGCTTCCCTGTTAACATATCAGAAATTTAATAAGAATTCTAATTAGTTAGCTATATGCTAG
Source organism: Pachysandra terminalis (assembly GCA_031762675.1). Lineage (NCBI taxonomy): Eukaryota > Viridiplantae > Streptophyta > Magnoliopsida > Buxales > Buxaceae > Pachysandra > Pachysandra terminalis. Next base: position 5,011 of record JAUPMG010035445.1, on the reverse strand, counting down.
AATTTTAAAAACCAACAAGAGTGCAGTAAGACTATAGAGGTAAGTGGCAACCTGAGATGAATAAAGCAAACCAAGGTCTTCAGGGGCTTAGCACAACCATACATGGGTCTTCAGGAGCTTAGCAGAACCATACATGGGCATTAGGCCCAAGCCCCAGGGAGAGTATACAGAAGAGGCCCTTCTCACTCTAGATACAGAAGTGAAAAACCATAGCCTACGTATTAAATGAAGATCAAGAGAAGTAGGCCATGGGTTTAGAGGGAGAAATCGGAGCATGCCCGTAAAACCAGGACCCACTCATAAGGAGAAATGGGAGCAGGGGGAGAACCTGTTAAACTACCACTTGAGATCCACGAGGAACCTGAGAAGCTTGGCCTGTGAATCTCAACATTATCAAGCTGTTCAATCCTGTCTGTAGTCAATATTATACAGGAATCCCCATCGTACTCAATAATCAGAAGATCACTCTGGCAAACATCCTTCCACAGCTAGAAAGGATATTAGCAAATATGATCAAAAATGCAGTGAGAAACACTAAGATAGGCATTGCAATTGATCAACCTGATTAAAGATCAGCAGCTAAAGAAAACTGGCAGCTGCTTAGTTGTGATGAATTGCCACAGCCAGTTCAGGGTATGATGGGGAGTTCTGGTGACGAGCCTCAATTTGTACCATCCATTCAGCCACAACCAATGGGGATATCTAACAGGAATCATGGGTCGTTTGAACAGGGAGATTGGCGTATCGGAATTTTAATATTATTAGATTCAATAGAGAGAGAGAGAGAGAGAGAGAGAGAGAGAGAGAGAGAGAGAGAGAGAGAGAGAGAGAGATGTGAAATGCGCAGCATGAGAGGATTTACAGAGTTGGTTTATCGTTGTAAATCGATGGTTGGTGCACGATTTACATGGTCTAATATGCAAGAAAATCCAGTAAGCATGAATTTCAATAGGTTCTTTTTATTTTTTGATAAACAAAAAAAAAAAGAACCTAGGCTTCAATCATTATCCATCATCTTGTATTCTGAGCAAGATCTGTCCCAATTCCTCCAAGGGACTTTATTGTAGATTCTTAAAATGGGTGGTCTTAATAGGTCTTTCCAATCTCAGGGACCACGATGTTGTTGCATTGAACGGGAGTTTAATTTTGATTGGTATCGAGTACGGCTTCGTTAATGCAAAAAGGAGCCTCGCCGAGTTTACCACGTGTAATAACCGCTTGGCACCTCCCTTCCACCTTTTCTGCTATTAAATCAACATGTGAACATTGCCACATCACCACCATCAAGCTCCGACCACTCCCTTTTGCTGCACAACTATGAATACAGTAAGAGTTTGGCTATGGAAGTTTCAACTTGCACCATTACATCTACCCCTTTAATTAAAACCATCACAGCTCTCAGAATTCTAAGGGAGTTTTCTTCACTTACTTTAATATTTGCTGCCAATAAATTGGAACTACTAGAAGTTCCTTCCTCTATGGCTAGAACACCCCCACATGTTCCTCCGATGGCTTCGAACAACTACTGTAACAATTAATTAGGTGGAAGGCCAAGTACATAAATCCATGTGCCATGTTGATCAAACCGTATTGAACATCTCAGTCTGATCATTTCGTGAGACGCACCTCCTCTTCCAGAACTAAGATGTAAAGTGAGTCCCTATCAGACACAATGGATACTGGAATCCCATAAAGCCTCACAATCTCCCGAATATAAAGTTTGCTCAAGTCATCTGAGGAAGTTGTAGCTCGAATGGGTAGGAAATTGGCAGTTTTGGTTAACATGCCCATAATAACCCAAATGGTGTCATGGCTATTGCGGTCCTAGGTAGTCCCAAAACAAGGTCCATGGTGACATGCTCCCACTTCCACTCTACAGCTGGTAAAGCCATAAAGGTTGTAATATACTCGCTGGCCTCTGGTGTTCCGCCTTAACATGCAAACAAGTCATACACCGCAACACATATTGGGCAATCTCCCTCTTCAATTACCCCATCTAAACTGCCTACGAAGATCATGGTACATCTTGGTACACCCATGATGAATGGAGTATCTATACTTGTGTGCCTCAGCTAGAATCTCCCTCTTAATATCAGTATCACCAAGAACAAACACTCTGCCCTTATAAGTTATACCTGATACTACCATCTGCATGAACAACCCAATCATGCTTGGACTCATTCGTTGCCATCAACCGCAACCACTGATCCTGCTACCGGCACTCAATGATACTATCCAACAACATAGGCCTTAGCGCCACTACTAGGTTGGAAAGAATGGCATGAGATCCCTGTGATATCATCAGCACCTCAAAATCTGTCAAAGCCTCAATCAACCTCCGCTCCTGGACTCGCAAGTGTGCCAATAGACTCTATGGCTTCCGGCTCAGTGCATCTGCTACCACATTCGCCTTCCAAGGATGGCATTGGAGCGAAAAATTACAATCAATGACTAGCTCCATCCACTTCCTCTGACACATGTTAAGCTCTTCTGGGAGAAGAGATGCTTCAAGCTCTTATGGTATGAAATGAGATCGAATCTCACTCCATAAAGGTAATGCCTCCAAATCTTCAATGCAAATACTACAGCCACTAACTCCAAATCATGTGTGGGATAATTCCGCTCATGCGGCCTCAACTATCTGGAATCATACGCAACTAACCTACCAATCTGCATCAGTACAAATCCCAAGCACTAGAGGGAAGCATTGGTATAAATAACGAACTCCTTCCTGTATATTCTAGACTGATTTTGGTGTTCTTTTGTCTTCTGGTGAACTTCAATCCAGAACATATGTAAATATGCAAGTTCACCAGAAGACAAAGGAACATCAAAACCAATCCTTCAATTAATCTACTGTAGTCAGATTTTCTGACGAGAAGCATGAGTACGGATCACGAACTCCTTCCCCTTTAAGAACTGAAAGTCCCTAGAACTACGATGTACACGTGAAGTGACGGGATAGTCTCATCCCTCAATGTAAAGTAACCAAACCTCAAATCTATCTTAGAGAAATACCTAGCTACCTTAAACTAGTCGAACAAGTCATCTATTATGGGTAGTGGATACTTATTCTTCACAGTCACCTTGTTCAGCTGTCGATAATCAACACAGTGAAGTTTTTTCCTGATCAAACATGCAAACCAACCCCATTTTCTGCAGATCAGACCAATGCTTGGCATTGGTAGATTGGGATGTTCACTTTCCAAGCATCATCAGGCATTCACAGGAGAGGACCCTCCCCCTTTTTATTATCACTGAAATTCTTGTGGAAGAAATTCAAAGTATGGAATACGACGATTTTTGAGTCAATCATGTCCATGAAAGAACTTGTTGTAAGCTATTGAACCCATGGATAGTAGGTTGAGGCATCATCTAGGAAATAGTTGAAAGGCAACTTAAAGTTGTTACTGAAACAAGAGGAAATCAATTGGAGGCATAAATCGAGGATCACTTGGCTGAAAGAGGGATATCGGAACACCATATTCTTTCATAGAATGGCTTATGGAAGGTTTAGGTATAATCGTGTACAGATTTTTGAGATAGATGGTGTTCCTATAAAGGCTTCATCAGTTAGTTAGACCAGGATCTTAAATTTGTGGGCGTAACTTAGAGAGTGGAAGATTGAGTAGTGAGTAGTTGGAGAGGCTTGAAAGACCTTTTGATGAGGATGATATAAAAGGGGTAGTGTGGGAAAGGATAAAGCCACGTAGCCTAATGGTTTCAGCATAGCTTTTTTCCTTTTTCAAGATTGTTGGATATCATCACTACGGGGTTATTGGAGGTTTTTCATGAATTCCATAGTGGTAGAATCATAAATAAAATCTCTAGTGCTACTTTTCTAGTGCAAATCCCAAAGTTTAAAGGGCCCAAGGTGAAGGACTTTAGGCCGATTCACTTATTAGTTTGTATAAAATTCTAGCGTAAGTCCTAGTTTACCTCTTTAGAGCAGTGATCGGTAGCATAATGTCCTAGAATCAGAACCTCTATGAATTCCATAGTGGTAGAATCATAAATAAAATCTCTAATGCTACTTTTCTAGTGCTAATCTCAAAGTTTGGGCCCAAAAAGGTGAAGGACTTTAGGCCGATTAGCTTATTAGATTGTATAAAATTATAGCGTAAGTCCTAGTTAACCGCTTTAGAGCAGTGATTGGTAGCATAATGTCCTAGAATCATAGTGCCTTTATTCATGATAGGCAAATTGTGGATGGTGCTTTCATTGTGAATGAGTGTGTGGAAAGAAGGTGCTCGGGGGTGGTTGGTCTGGTTTTTAAACTTAGAAAAGGTATATGATAGTTGAATGAGAGTTCCTAGGTTCAATATTAGAATGGAAAGATTTCAGGTGTAGTTGGTGTTGACGGATCAAGGGGTGTTTTAGTAATGTCTCTTTATTCTTCAATTGTGCCAAGGGACAAGTGGTTTTCTTTACGAGCCTCCGGCAAGGTGATCCCTTGCCACCTATTGTCTTTACGCTAGTTCATAATTTGTTGACTAGTTTTTTTTCCTGAAAGCGGAGAGACCAAGATACTCGATACATGCAATGCATTTTGTCTTTGGAGTGGTAGTGATTCCATATTGATCTCTCATCTTCAATTCATAGATGACATGATTATGTTTATGGATGCGGATGCGGATGCGGATGCAGAACAATCTTACTAAACCAAATCCAACATTGGATGCTTTAAAATGGTCCTGGGACTAAAAGTGAAGATGGATAAGATTCGCTACTCAGGTGAATGAGGGGCTCTTACAAGATTATGCTAGGGTCCTCAGTTGTAGGATCAATGAATGGCCACTCAAGTACTTGGGCATGCTCCTTGGTGATAGGACCCGAGGATTCAATTTTTGGTCCCTTATCATTGAGAAGTTCGAGAAGAGAGTTACTTATATCACTGGGTGGGAGGATCACTCTAATTCAATCTTTGTTGTCTAATCTCCCGACTAATTGTCTTTTACTGTTTAGAATCATAATTAAGGTGGCTCATATAGTTGAAAAGATTCAAATGGAC
>JAUPMG010035434.1:0-14492 GCA_031762675.1 Pachysandra terminalis | reverse complement strand
TGCCTGATCTGACTCCGTTCATCAAAGGTGCTGTTGGGATCAAAGCAACCCAACAAAAACTCCCAAACTGCCCCTTTAATTGATGGATGAACACCCTGAAATGTGTACCCAAAAAATAAAATAAAAAACATTTATACTCCAAACTAGAGCACAAGAAATACATATGTAGATACATGACATTTGAACCCAAGAAAGTATCATAGAGTAGATATAATTTCATCAACAGATACCGTTATCATCTATTTTCCATTTTTATTTCACTGAAACTATTTCCTAGTATTGATAGATGTTTCCATTTCTACATAAAATGGTGATGGAAAGCAAGACTATTCAGTGTGCATTAAATTCTTTATGGAGATACAGGAAGATTTATTGATCATAGCATGTTAATATTAAAGCCATACATAATTCTCTTCGCTAAATTGTGAAAGGGGAAAATGAAAAGAAGAATCATTTGAGAATGCAAAATTAAATTATAAGCATGCAAGTTCCAGACTGCATGTCCTTCAGTCAACAACCATTATGGCTCATCATCTGATAGCAATCACAACAATTTTCTCTTTTCATTACCTGATCAAGTTATTGGTTATAGCTTATTTTCTTTTATCTTCTCTGTAACAAGTTGATAATGGGTTAAAAATTTATATCAAAGCTATTTCATTACCACAGCTCTATATGAAAATAGGAAGAAAAAAAAATGATCAACTACCTGCCGTAATATTTGTATTGAAAGCGCTTGAAATATATATCAGACAGATTCAACATGACAATATTTCCCAAATTGGTATCTTACTTGCATAGGATGGAGTGGCTATTTGTATAGGATTTTCCTAATTGAAGAGGATGGTTCAATTCATTATCTATAATTGATTCACATCCCAAAATTTTCAATTTTCTTGATACTAGACAATAAATATCAAATTAGAGTTGTACCATTATTTATTAATTTAATTCACTGAATACTACAGCTAGGCAAGCAGAAAGCAGTTCAATAACATCGATAATTTGTCAAAGCTATCCAATAATTACATGTAACATTGGCGTGGAGACTGAACGCTTATTTACTCTCTACCAAGAATACTCAATCCTATCATCACTGCCCTTGATGAAGAGATGGTATATGTGCTCCCCCCTCATTGAGGTGATTGTGGGATCAAGCCCCAGAGGGTGCTGGTTTCAGCTGGAAAACTGCATTTGTTTAAGGCATTATTTCATTGGCATTGGCTGGGATGTTAACCACAAACAGTAAACCTACGGGCTTAGATAAGAGTAGGAATATTTACACACACACACAAAATAACCATATAACCTGCATGGTATTCAGACCCAAGGTTTCAACTCTTCCATGTTTTAAAATAGAAAAATATTTCTAAATTGAGAGAAGATGCAAAACTGCAGAGAATGAGTTTACCCCACGTTGGATTCGGCTAAGCACTTTTGCCATATCCAAATGACCATCTTGAGAGAATGAGGAATCCCACTTTCTTGCACTAAGAGTTTTTCCAGCCTGTGGAAATTGACATACAGCAAGAAGCATAAAGCTTTCGTTAAAAATAAAAATACAAGCATGTCAATATTGAGAAATTAAACAATAAATAAAATGGTATAAACAAGCAGATCCATTTGTCCATTAAACCGAAGAAGTGAAGTTATTCAAAGACCGAATTTTTGAAAGATCAAACAAAGAATTAAAGATCCTATCTCTATTTCCCTCCAAATCAACAATCTCTTTTCACCATCTTCATCAAAAGTAAGTTACAAATGCATCATGCTTTAATAACAATGAAATCAAACAAGTTAGCACACATAAATCTTTAAAAAGAAGTGAAAGAAAAATCCCCATTAAGTTTTTTCAGATTTAATGATGATACCAATCATATATAAAAAAAATGCAAACAGATTTATAAATCTATAAACAATGAGCAAGAAAATGAAGAAAGGAATCAAGAAAGTACTAAATTCACCTTCGGTTTAAATCGAGTCTTGGGGATATCGTCTCGACATTCCGGTCTAATAGCATAGGATGCATCCAGCTCCTCCGCCGACTTCTCGACTCCGCAACAACCACCACCACTACCCATCTCAACGAATCATAAACTCAATATTCTTCACAAAAAAATCAATCCCAAGATACCCAGAACAACAATTGATTATATGTATCTAAAGGTATAACAAATATATATGTTATGATCATCAGGAATCCCAAGTTGCAATCTTTTTTCCTCCAAAAATCATCAATTCCCTTAAGAAATCCGACTTTTAAATGATCAACATCTGATCAAGCAATCTATCAAACATCCAATAAGAGAGAATCAAATACCCCATTCACCAATTCTCTTTAAAGAAAAAAAATTTCTCAAATGAAAGCAAATAAAGAACAATCAATGTATTGGTAAAAGTGGGAGAGGAAGGTAATGCGGGACCCAGTGGGTCCCAAAAGTGACGAACAGAGCAGCCGGAGAAGGGGCCGATGTGTCAAAAGTGATCATAAATAGAAAGGGGAATACATTTCCTCCGAGGGAGGAGTTTCATCTATTATATGGTAAATTGGGAAGGGAAATGAAATCCGTTTCTACCTAAAAATGAGATCGGGAAATATCTATAAAAAGAAACTGAGCATCAGATCCGGGCAATGTGTTACAACAAAGGTGGAGATCTCGACGAACCAAAAAAGAGAAAGAGAAAGGAAGAAAAAGAAGCTAGAAATAACGAGAAAGCGCTCGAAAACGGGGGTTTCTCTTCTTTGCTCGTCGGAAAGAAGATAGGGATAAAAAGCAGCAGCGAATATGGCAATTTGAAAGTAGTTAGGTTTTTGATTCGCCCAGTTGGAATTGGCTACTGTGAGATGAAACACCATTGTTCTTCCGACGAGAGTCAAACGGAACTCGCATCTCGGTCGGGTGGACGGCATCGTCCGGCGTGGACGGCGAGTGCTATGCACGTAAGAACTACTTATTTAGGATCCTATTATTAAATTATATAATTTAGTTTTAAATTTAGTTTTTGTAAGCAAGAATATTTAATCGACATCAGTGAAATAATTAGTGTATACAGAATACAGATAGTGCTGGCAATTTTACGGGCCGATCTCGGGGTCAATACATTAGAAAGAGATATAATATAAGCCCGGAACCGAACCTGGCCTGGCCCATTTTCGGGCCTAATATCAAGCCCAAGCCCGACCTTGATATGTAATTGAAAGTTCATGCCCGACACTATTTAAGCCCAATTTATAATTTTTTTAGAAAAAAATTAATACCGCAGGTAAGATCGTGAGAGAGAGATAGAGAGAGAGAAGCTGTGGGCATGAAGAAGTTGGATGTCATTTACTGTAAAGGAGGTGAGCATGAGAGAGAGAGAGAGAGAGAGAGAGAGAGAGGAGTATGTAGAGAATGGGAGAAACCTGTAGGAACTCCAAAACGCATATGAGAGAGAGAGAGATGTTCTTGAATGAGTTGAAGATATAATAAGTCTCTAAAGTAAGACATAAATATGCCAACTCAACTCAACTCAACCCAATCTATTTATTATTCAGTTCATAGTTTCAAGGATCGGGATCACGGATTGGACCGGTTCCAGCCGATCCCGATCTGGACCAGCAATATCAGCCGATACTGGCCTGTCCGGATCTGGTATAAAAGTTGGATCACTCATTTGGATCGGCCGAATCGGTTGCCGGACTGTCACTACAGGTCGCAAAACCAATGGTACAGGTCGTCGGAATGGCTGTACAAGTCTTCAGATCGGCAGTACCGATTGCTGAACCGGTGGTATGGTCAGGACTGGTTGATACCAAGCCGGTCCAAGTCATACCTGTTGGACCATTCTAAAAAAATAAATATATATATATATACTTTGGACCAATTGTACTGGTCACTGGAACAGTTGTACTGGCCGGTCCATAATGGGATTGGCTAGGACTCGTCTCATCCAAAGCTAGTCAATACAATAGTTGTATCGTGGCTTGAGATTGGACCGATCCTAGCCAATCCCAATATGGACGGGCTCGATCCCATCCTTGAAACCATGATTCAGATGGGTGGACTGAATTCTCTTTAGGTCTTTAAATGACCTGATTGTGGATCGACCCATTTCCAACCCATAACTAAAAATGGATTCTGTTCAGTTTGGACATATAGACAATGTAGTTAATCCGTTTAACTCATTATGTATGCATACCTGTTGTAAATTACAAATAGATACCATATATTGTATTTTATACATTTATTACATTATTAAAAGGGAGTTAAATGGTAGGGGGTGCAACTAGGGCTGGTTCAATCCAAAATCGACGAGTTTGGGTTGGATTTCTAGATAGTTTGGTTACGGTTTTAAAATTACTAAACATCCTTTTTATGTTTATTAAGGCTAAATTAAATATGTTTGAGCCAAGTTCAAGTCAAACCTTTGAGTCCAAGATCAGGTAAGGCATGGCCATACTTGAACTTACTAAGAGCCGTTACATTGAGGTAGGCCTAAAACTACAAAGGACAAGCTCATTGCCACCCCTACCATATCATCCCCCAATCATCAAATAAACATATCATAACACATACTATCTGACAGCTTGACATCTCTCCGTACACTGTCACCTTTTATCACTAAACTTTTAATGTTGGATCATAGGTGTGAATAGTGTCTAAGAAGAAAGGCATCTGATCCGGGGGCCAGATCAGAAAGTTTTGGACTAGGAGATCAGCAATGGAATATCCCTAGGGAGATAACAACATGACCTTATACATAAGCAAGATAAGGACATAGCTCTCAATACAAAATGGAATTCTCTCAGAACTCCAAGCGGATTCAATAACCAAAAACATTTGTAATAAACACAAAAGCAACGAACCCTTCGGTTTAGTTGATTCATCTAGCCGGAAAATAATCAACCATCACAGGGTTCAGACTCGCCATTCCTTTAGTTTCACCTAACTCGGCATCCTTGAGCCGCTTCATTGCATATTTATCCAGCAAGTTCTCTACTTCTTTTGAACTTTCGCATTATCATTGTCTTCAATATGCTCACCCCATAGAGTACAATTATCTTTACCTGTCACCACCCTAATATGACCTGTATAAATTGAAGAAATAGATGCAACATCATCCCCAACATAACTACATAGTTATCTAGAGTATGATCAACTACAAACAGTTTTGCAGCAGAGTACATAGCCACATATTCAACAGGAACACTTCCTTGTTGTTACTTTTTGCCTCCATCTAGACAATTAAAAAAGAATGTCTTATCCAATTACAGTATCAGATATACATGGTTATCATGAAACTTTATCACCTGCATGTTCAAAGCCAAAGCAGCCATCACAACAACACCAATTTAATCAGGTAACTTCAACTTCAACTTCAATTTCGAGCCTGGAAGGATACCATAATCCCTTAGAGTCTTGTGATCGTCAAGAATTTTTCCTTTGTAAGTAAGCTTTTGCAAGGAGACGAGCATTTGAGCCATGTTCTGAATCTTAGTCTTCACATCCGAAATGGCATCTGAAAGCTGGATATCAATTGTGATAGCTTCCCCACTTGGTAGGTGGACAAGTATTGCATCTAAAGCTAAATGCGCCCGTATAGTCGGATGAAGAGTGGATCCATGCATAACTTTGTAATCAGCAAGAGTCTTGTATTGCACAAGATGTTTGCCAGCAAAAACAAGACTCTGGCGATGAGGAAGAATGCCCAACTTTTTTTCAATCTTGGCCATGACATAATAGATAGTACTGGAGCTTTCAACTTCTAGGGTATGGTATTTCCTTCATGAAATTTAACCAATATTTGCTGAAAGAGCTGCATATCAAGGGTGCATTCTTCCCTAATGTTACAATTGAGCAGGCACTGGTGATCCTCAAGCTGCTTTCCAGAGTATATGAGTCTTTGCCGTGTTCTTGGGATAGCCACCATGCCCTCAATCATGGCCTTTACATTCTCAATTGTATACCATATTTTCACATCAAGTTTAATGGTGTCCCCATAAGGAGTATTGACAGATAGTTGCATTCCTTCACCTGTGCAGAAGACTACATAAAGGGTGGATCAGTATCGGATGTCGTGAGCTGCCAAAGTCTGGTTATCTTCAAGCTGTTTTCCACTGTAAATGAGAATTTGTCGGTTCAATGGGATTTGCCGCATCTCCTGAATCTTGGTCTTGACATTATAAATGGTTTCCCAGCTCTTCATATGATCGAGTGTAAATGTCTTTCCAATCTGTGACTCCTTGATTTGTATTTGCATTCCACTGTTCGTGACTTCAGCTTTAACATCATCGATTGTGTCGGTGCTCTTTACTTTGAATTTGGTAGTTTTCATTACATTCATCTGTACCAAAAATAACAATCATGAGATGTAAACTCAGTAACATGATCATCAAAAATGAAGAAAACAGAAGAACTAAGCAAACCAAATAAGCGATTGCAGTCGAAATTCCTCTTAGGTTTGATGGAGATGGAGCTTGGATATTGTGTCCCGACTCCGATTCGGAATCGGGTTCCATTTTGAACTGCAGAATAAAATCTAAATCGAATTAGATTCAGAGACTCATGAGACAGAAAGATTGTTCTTTGAATTTAAAAGAGCGAAGACACGAAGATGAGAAAAATTCAGTTAACGGGCAATAAAATCAGCATTTAATAGATGCAGTATCCCATGTCATTAAGCGTTGAATTGAAAATTGGCGCTAAAGGAAGAGATAGTTCCGATGCAGTCGTTGTAGTGATATTGTAAATTGCAATGCATCGTGATCATTAACAAAACAGTGCAATAAGTAAGGGATCTTGATCATTTTACCTTCACTTCAAATGTTGACTCGTAGTCTACTGATTGAACAATGAGAATTTCATTGTTGCAGATTCATTATGCATTGGCGAAACATTGGAAAGTTTTGCACTATCCCCACTCTTCTCGTCGTCTTTCCGGTTAGGTTACTGGTCCCAAAACATATTCACCTATAAATAGCTACTTGTGTGGTCTTCAATCATCAAGCATTTTTATTTAGTAGTGCTGCCAATGAGCCGAGATTGAGCCCTATAATTACGTTAGCAAACCAAGCTCCACCCCCAAAAAAGAGTTCATTATCTTAAAGAGCTTCGAGTAGTCGAAAACGCTTGAGCCGAACTTGAGTAGACTTGACTCGATTACAATACGACTCAGTTTATTATGAAATTATGCATTTATATTCTTTTATCTTATATATATACACGAGTCTAAGCTTTGTTTAAGGTTTACAAGTCCGGTTCGACTTATTTTCAACCCTTCTCGCATTTAAGGATGTACAATCAGGCCGCACATGCTATCCCAACATGAAAATTTTAGTATCGCACATGCTTCGTGCTGTGCACACCACGAGCTGATTAGTTATCGGGTTGTGCTTAATTTTTGAACCCCTGACCCAACACAGCACGGGCCATGATTATTAAAGTGTCAGGCGGTACGAGGCTTCGTGCTCATGGTAAATTAGGACTACATTTCTATAGTGCTGATGCTGGGCAGTGCCATCATGCACGGGTTCATGCCAGACCCACACAGGCACGTTCCGCCCGGCCCGCTAGCACTTCCCTGCTGGCATCTATTGGCCTTCTTGAATAGACGACATATACAAGAAACCTCTGCCATTATTTCTCACCTATATTTTTATTTTTTGGTAATTGAAAACTAAAATATAAGAAAACGGAAAATACAGTTTACTCCAGTAGGAGTATTAGTACCAGAGATCATACGGGCGTAAGTTCTCTCCAAACAATCGTCCCTAACTAATGAAATCAGATTTTGCCCGGGGGGAATTAATCCATGTACATGAACCATCTGAAATAGCAATGTTTGCCAACTTATCTGCAACTGCATTGGCTTCCCTGAATATGTGGCTGAAGATGACATTATCGAAGAAAGTAAGAACTTCTTTAGCTTCAAGTATGATACTTATCTTGACATTTTAATCAGACATGGAGATATTGTATAAAAGAAAGAACACTTCTCACTAGGCATTTTCGGGCTAGTCTTGCAAGGAGTGGGTGCAACCTTTTCTTGGTAAGCAAACGGAAACCATTTACAAGAAAAGTATGCTTTCTATCATACTCTTGCACGTTCTTGGTACCCAAACGGGGTCATTTAGATCGACACAAATTTATCCCTAATAAAATACGGATGGTCAGGAGGCAGCAGAACAAGAGTGGACCCATGCATAACTTTGTAATCAGAAAGAGTCGTCTTTCAGAAGGCGTTTGCCACCAAAAACAAGAATCATATGATAAACAGGATTGCCCATCTTTTCTTCTATCTTGGCCATGACATAATTGATGGCACTGTAGCTGTCAACTTCGAGGGTTATGGTATTCCTTCTAGGGTTTTAACCAATATTTGCTTAGGAGAGAGAACCATATCAAGGGTACATTCCTCTCTAATGTTATAATTGACCAGGCACAGGTGATCCTCAAGCTGCTTTCCAGAGTATATGAGTCCTTGCCGTGTTCTTGGGACAGCCACCATACCCTCAATCATGGACTTTACATTCTCAATTGTATACCAGATTTTCACATCAAGTTTAATGGTGTCCCCAGAATGAGTATTCACAAATAGTTACATTCCATCACCTGTGCTGCAGAAGACTGCATTGAGGGTGGATCCGTATCGGGTGTCATAAGCTGCCAAAGTCTGGTTATCTTCAAGCTGTTTTCCACCGTAAAAGAGAATTTGTCCGTTCAATGGGATTTGCTCCATGTCCTGAATCTTGACCTTGACATCATAAATGGTTTCCCAGCTCTTCATATCAAGTGTAAATGTCTTTCCAATCTCTGATGCCTCGACTTGTATTTGTATTCCACTGTTCGAAGGGACAATCATATGATGGTGGAACCATTGTGGATGCCATAATCAGCCAATTTCTGGCCATTTTTAGGGTGATGCCCACCAAAAAAGAGTTCCTGGAGATTTGGTGCAACACCCTCGACGTTCCTGAATTTAGTTTTACCATCATCAATTGTGTCCGAGTACTTTACTTCGAATTTTATAGTTTTCATTACCTTCAAAAAGATATTCATCTGTACCAAGAATCACAACAAAGAGGAACCATGAGCATTGCAAGAAAATTTATCCCATAACAAGTACAGATCTCAAACAAAGTAAATTCAGCAACAAAGAATGATTTATGCAATAGAGAGAGAGAGAGAGAGAGAGAGAGAGAGAGGGAGGAGGGAGGGAAATAAAACTATTGAGCAAGTTAGCCAGAATATCAGCAATCATTTAAAGTTTAATTTACATGAAATTTAGAATTTACTAGGTAACAAGTGAATTTGAGAGAGAAAACTCACCTATCGTTAATCTGCAAAGGCAGTTCTCAGCTTGAAAGGCACTAACTGAACACATTAACTAGCAAAAGACTACCATGTTAAATTATGCCAATATCTAGGTAGATAACGAGATCTGGTGTTCCCATGGGAACAAGGTTTTCCTTGTTCACTCAATAAGAGGATGGTATGTGTCTTAATAATCATTTGCTTATCATGTGAGTCCTTTTAAAACCACCGGCACTTAAGGTGAGTTGGTGTGCAAGCAATAGGGGTGCAACTCGGTTCGGTTTGGGTCGTGTTGACCTCCACCCAACCCCAAACTGACCTCCTTGAAGGTCAACCCAAACCCAACCCTACCTGATTTGAAGCCCGAACTAAAAAACCAAAACACCCAACTGATTTTATTTTGTAAACCCAACCCAACCCAAACTGCAATTCGGGTTGATTTGGGTCGGGTTAATTCGGGTTGATAAGCACAAACACAACTTTGAGTCATATATTTTGTAAACAAAGCATATTTCAATTAACCACTCTTATCAAACCATAACATGAGGCTTGCTAGATTGGTTATTAAACCATGGATCAAGCAAAAATATTAAGAGATGTTTCCCATTTCAGAAGTTTAGAGGGGTTTTTATAAACCCCTAAGTTCTAAAATTTACATATATATGTACATTATTAACCGGGTTAATTCGATTTGGGTTTCGGGTTGGATTACCAGAAGCCCTAACTCAAAACCGAACTAAATTAATCTAGGTTGGCTTTTTTCAACCCACAACCGACCCAAAGTGATAAAGCCCAAAGTGAATTAATCCGAGTTGGCTTGGACCGTGTGAGCA
Organism: Pachysandra terminalis; assembly: GCA_031762675.1. Classification (NCBI taxonomy): domain Eukaryota; kingdom Viridiplantae; phylum Streptophyta; class Magnoliopsida; order Buxales; family Buxaceae; genus Pachysandra; species Pachysandra terminalis. Next base: position 4,366 of record JAUPMG010035434.1, on the reverse strand, counting down.
GATAAAAAAAATGACAATCCATGAAAACTTTCTTTGAGGACATATGTTGTCCTCTCATTGAGTGTAAAAGGAAAAAAACCTTGTTCCCATGGGAATAACTGATCCCATACCTCTAGGTAGAGATGTCACTTCTTTTCCTTAATCTGCTTGCCTTCAATGTGACAATGCATGACAGTATACAATGTTGACAGTATCATGCTACTTGTGAGTTGAAGAATGAAAAACATGATCAATTTTCCTCTCAATTAAAATAGCAAAATGTACATTGCACTCAAGAACTAAACAATAGTAAATTGATGTAACCTTGAAAGCCACTGCCAGAAAATTCAAGTTTCCATTAGCATGCTCAAAATTTCTTTTAAATCAACAAAAGTGCCACTAAAAAATTGTGAAAAAATATTGAGAACATGCCCAATCAGTGGATACAAAGGTGTTTTCCTTGTTAAGGTGCCTGTTTGAGCTAGAACTAGAGCATTCACGTTAGAGATAATGGGCGGCTCATATTCACTAGTCTCTAGATCCAAGGAGGAGGGACCTAAGGATTTTCCCTATATATCGGGTAGGAGTATAAGTTGTAACCCTGATTCATTTTTGACATGATGGAAAATTTCTTCTCTTTTGTGGACGTAGGCTTTGCCGAACCACGTATATCTGTGTGCATTGTTTGATCTTCGTTTTTACTGTGCTTATTATTATTGCTTGATCCTGATCAACACTTCACTTAAAATATGAACATTTACTTTGATAGAACTTTTAGGGAAAACCGTGTATAGAATTGTTAGGATATCAGGACAAGGCATTTTGTTGACGTAGTTGTTAACATATTATCACAAGTTCTAGGACTTCATAAAAGACTAATTGTTCTAACCCCATCATAAAAAAAAAAGGTTAAAATCCCAGAGAGGAATCAACATTGCAGTGAATCATAGAAGGAAGAGCTAAGATTGGTACATTGAAGACTTGTACAAATAGAATGTGTTTAAACCAATTAAGTAGAACTAGCATACTTGAAGGTAAAAGTTGATGTTTCTTTCTGTACATTCTTTTAATGTGTTTTCTCCAACACCCAAAAGCAGGGCAGATGATTGCTGAAGGCACAGATTCGCCCCTGCTTATATAATTGTTTGATTCATATAACCAACTGAGATGGACACACAGCAACATGATCATCAAAAATGAAGAAATAAACAAATTAATGAAACAATTTGAACTCTAAGAAGCCACCAACTTTCCGATGGAATTCATCATGATCAAGCTTACATGAAGTCAGGAAAACAGGCGTTAAAATCAGATGATTCTAGGGTTTTACCATTAAAGCGAAAAAGAAAAAACGAAAGAAAAAAGTTGCTAAAAGCAAAAAGCAAAAGACTAGGATTGAACATGTGTTTGCTATATAAAAGAAACAACTCAATCCGAGGATGAATGCAGAAAGAGAAAACTTACCTCTTCCTGTTCGTCGCTAGTACCGAAAAAAGCGATTGCAGTTGAAGTCCCTCCTAGGTTTGATGGAGATGGAGTTTGGATCTTGTGTCCTGATTCCGATTCGGGTTCCATTTTGAGCTGCAGAAGAAACCCTAAATCGAGTTAGCGAGAGAGAGAGAGAGAGAGAGAGAGAGAGATTGTTCTATCGTATGTATAAGAGCGAAGAGACAGAAATGTTCTACCAAAACAAAAAAAAGAAGAGACGGAAATGAGCGAAATGCCGCTAGAATCCGCATTTAATAGATGCAGTATCTCATGTCATTAAGCTTTGAACGGAAAGGACTAAACTTAAGAGGGGAGATAGTTCCAATGCAGTCATTGCAGTGATACTGCAAACTGCAATGCACCGTGACCATTAACAAAATAGTTCCAAAGAAAGGGATCTCGATTATTAACGTTCACTTCAAATGTTGACTTATAGTCCTGTGATTGAACAATAAGAATTTTAGTTGCAGATTCGTTATGCAGTGGCGAAACATTCGAATGTTTTGCACTAACCCCCTCTTATCGTCGTCTCTCTACGCATAATTCTCATATTTAAAATTTTTTTATTTATATTATTTTTTTGACGGGGCAGTTGCCCCCTCTATGTAGCTCTGCCCTTGCTTGTGCGTAGGGTTGGCAATTTAAGCCTGGCCCGTTCAAGCCCGATGAATGCCCAGTTTAAATCGGGTTTAGGCCTGATTTTGAACCCATAGACTTATTAAGCCCAATTTTATAGAAGCCCAAAATACTTAGGGTTAGGCTTTGGTTAGGCATGTGTAAGCCTAGCCTGACTCGAATTTTAAAAATATTAGAATCTAATTAGGTGTACAACTTTAAATAACGAATTATAGAATCTAACTTATTAGAGCCATCAATATCTTTTTAATAAATATAACTAAGAGGGTTTGATCTAGAGAACTAAAAGTATGGTCTGTTCCTGAATCATGAACAAGGTTTCTCTATACGAACACAGCATACGTTTAGCTCTCTAGATCAAAACCCTCTTAGTTATGCTTATTAAAAAGATATTGATACCTCTAATAAGTTAGATTCTATAATTCGTTATTTAAAGTTGTACACCTAATTAGATTCTAATACTTTGAAATTAAATTTCGGGCAGGGCCAAGCTTATACATGCCTACCCAAAGCCTAACCCTAAGTATTGATGTCTAGCTTATTAGAATCTCCCAATATAGTGATCTGGACCCAATTGAGATAATTAAAGATTAAATTTAAATTAATCTATTAATTATGCATTAGAATTTTATGAAAGTCACTGAATAAGATTGGACTAATTGATAATTATATAAAATTATGGGACAAGTACTTAATTAATTAAGGATTAATTAGATGGGCTGGATTGCCAACCAATATGGACCAAACCCTTATAGAAATCTACTAGGCTTCGGCTGATACTTATCTATACAGATCATCTGCTGGTTTAACGTGCCTGTTTTGAGAAGAAATCCTTACGGTTTCCAGTATTTGATTTTCATGATGGTGTATTCATGGTTTTTTATTACATTGGTTTGACCCTGTTGGGCAGTAAACTGTAATAGGGATTATTAAGTTTAATTTATTTGGATTATTAGTTGTGAGTTCAACATGTTTTTAAGTTGGGCTATACTATAATTGATTACTTTATTTGTGGGTTGACGCCCAACTTAACTGCGGTTGAGCAATGGTCTTAATTTTTAAAGACTTCGGCTGGTAATTATTCTGTTGAGACTCTGATTCAACTAGGTGAGGGTTGATGTTATGGTTGTTTATCTATATCCATGCGGTGGGTCCGAAGGTTGGTTCCTTGGAATCCTCGAGATCCCATATTTCGGAATTGGGGCGCGACAGTTGTCCTATGATTGGAAAATGGTATGGGTCCATTTGTTTTAGAGAAAACACTACAAAATACATGGTTTTTTCCGGCAGTCCCAAACCTCCTGGATATATAATATAACCGCCGTCTAATCCTTTGTCGGCAGTTAAGTTAATCGCCGAAAGCTAACTCGCCGGGGAAGTGATTCTCAGCGGTCGTAACGACGGTTTTCTTAAACCCCTGACAAAGGGTTAGGTTTTTCGGTGGTTGTATGAAACCGCCGACCAATGTACAGGATTTCTCGGCGGTTCTAGACTGCTGAGAAAACAATTTCTTACTGCGTTGTTTGATCTTTAACGACGGTCTGGGACCACTGCCTTTTGCTCATAGGTCTCAAAGGTCTCCAAAAGCACTGACAAAGATGGCTAATGCAACGGTTTGTATTCTTATTATCGGCAATCTGAACCACCGAGAATACGTAATATATACCAGTGGTTTTATATAATCGCCGACATAGAGTACTTGTACCGGCGAACCGCCGGTAATAGTCTGTTTTTTTTTAAAAAACATTTCCTTTTTTCTACAAGATTACGAACTTGTAAATAAACCTGTACAAGAGCAAGCACTACAATTCAAGTCTATTAAACCTACAAGTAAACTTGTACAAGAACAAACACCATTCAATTCAATGAACCTGTACAAGAGCAAACACTACAATTTAAGTCTCTATTAAACCTACAAGTAAACATGTACAAGAACAAACACCATTCAAGTCAATGATTTATTAAACGGTCTACAAAGTAATTAAACCTGTACAAGAACAAACACCATTCGAGTCTATATATTAAACCTACAAAGTAATTAAACCTATACAAACAAACACCATTCAAGTCTACTAATTAAACTTAATTACAAGTAAACCTGTAAAAATCTACTAATATTTAATTCAATAACGTAGAAACACAAATGTCAAAGTACATATAATGAAATAATGAAGAAAAATGCTAGATGTGATCATGATGAACGTCTTCGGGCCGCTGCTAATCTCCTCCACCCTACAATACAGATTATATAAACTAATTTAGT
>JAUPMG010035423.1:0-14492 GCA_031762675.1 Pachysandra terminalis | reverse complement strand
AAGTCATAAGTGAGGTTAAGTCTAATTAGTTAGGCTAATTAGACCTCTAATCTCTCTTAGTCTGGGATCTGGGATCGAGATGTTACAACTTTCTGTGAATGGAGCATTATTTTGTGGATGCAAGTCTGTAAAAGAATGGTTACTAGTTCTTTGATTGGAGCATTATTATGTGGGTTAAGAGTCCCTAAAATAATGGTTACTGGTTTTTTGATTAGAGCATTATTCCGTGGGTTAGAGTCCCTAAAATAATGACATGATTGGAGCATTATTCCACGGGTTAGAGTCTCTAAAATAATGATATGATTGGAGCATTATTCCGTGGGTTAAAGTCCCTAAAATAATGGTAACTGGAGCATTATTCCGTGGGTGCAAGTCCCTCAAATAGTGGTCAATGAATTGAATGCTTGTGTTGGACTATGTCTGGCAAACCATTGCATTGCATCATTTACTGCATTCATTGGGCATAACTGCATCATGTCATACTCATCTCATTGCACTTGATTGTTTGATTGTGTTTGTGCATGTGTTACATTAAGGATTGATTGTGTTTGTGCTTCTGTTACATTTGTTACAACCCAAACTCGTGAGACCGCTTTGGGTTCAGAGGAGTTTGAATTATGACTTTCACTTCCTTGAAATGATAGTGGCAGTTGAACAACAGTTATAGTATCATCAAATTTTAAATAATCATTCCCAAATTTTTTAAAATGAAGAACTAATACATAGGTTCAAATATGCAGTCGAAAATAGAAAGACTGTTCTAGGTTCTAAATCAAATTTACAAAGGATGCCAACACTGGTATCCACAAAAAGAATCAAAATATAAGTATCAGAGTATGATTAAGATTTTACACTAAGATCACTCGTACGAATAAAATTCGTCTTCCTCTTCAAACGCTTCCTTTTCCTTCACCTGGTCCTCCACAAACGCGTCCTCTAATAGAGCTCCTGAAAAATGTGATGCTAAACGCATAAGCTATAAGCTTGTAAGTATTATGATTTCATGAATATAATTGTCTATCCCGAAGTTCTTTACCTTTATAGTTCTTTCAATTCTAACTCATAAGGGAAATTGAACAAATCAAATGCATGAGATAATTCATTTTATTATGCATGAAATGCATTCCTAAGTTGCAAACCTCACCAAGGTGGGCAAACACACAAGTCTACATGCTGTGCAAATGCAACTCTGTTAGAGAGTCAATCTAATCTGTTTCCTCCTGATCCAACCTCTATTTCGGGGTGTCCCAACAACCTGAATTCGCCTCACTGTGTATACGGCCCAGGGAAATAGGGCTATTCTACGGATATCACATAGTTCTAAGGGTTTTTAACCTAGGAGGCACAATCCCTCCACTTATTTGTGATCAGTGGCCCACAGACCGAGACTTGCAGCCACTTGCGGTATCCATCAGGAAATCATAACTAGCTGACCTAACTATAGAGGTCCTTTATTATATTTTCTCATCTTTGGCCAGAGCCCTCGGGCTAAGAATAAGTCTATTGGGTTAGCTACTCCCTCAACTCGGTCTAGCCGGTCCCTCACTAGATGTGAGAATCACACCACACTCATGTTCTGTCACAAGACCCTACCTTAAGGTCTTGGAATACTGGGTTATTCTCCTAGACCTACTTGGGTTTAGAATCCATGTTTTGCAGTGAAGTTGTGAAGTGGATCTGTACAAACTAACTATTCATACGTTTCGTGTACGGGGTGTATTATGAGCTAACTATCGCATACATTCATCCATGTCACCAGCATCATAAATTCATATGCACGTTTATCCAATCTTAAGATAAAATCGTACTAGCATCCTACCATGTGCAACTAAGTCATCATATATCATGTATGCCTTGGTGTACAGGGTGCACTAAGTATGGCATGAGAATTCATCATACATGTTATTGTACGGAAGATTATAACACTCTACGATCAATCACATCATTCACACACACACACACACACACACACTCCCATATCACATTCAAGACAATAACAAATCACATCACATATAATGGGGTGAGACATATTCGTTATTTATACGATAGTTAAGCATTCTATGATCACTATCAGCCTCCTAAATGATCTACAGGTTCGGGGTGGTCTTCGGCGTAGACTTTGGCGCATCGGGACCTTCTTCGGCGACCTACTCGGCGAACTCATTTGTGATTCGGCGACGATTCCAGAATCCACTTTCTCGGCGACCTCTTCGACGTTCTCTTTGGTGCCCCGAAGCCTATCTCGGCGACCCCTTCGGCGGACCTCCCTGAGATTCGGCGACGATTCCAGTGCTCTAACCTTTAGGCGACCTCTCCGGCGTCCTGTTCGGCGCACCAAAGCTGCTTTCTGTGCCCCGAAGTCTTCGGATTTCATTTCGGTGGACATGCAACCTTGGCGGAGCTTCGGCGCACCGAAGAGTCCGCCCGTGTCACAGAAATTCAACTTCGGCGAACGTTCGGCGCGCCAAGATGGTCGCCGAGCATCGCGTACAGGGAAAAATAACGGGGTTTTTCCAACCTATATGGTTTCCACTTGGTCTCATAAACTCCAGAACATCATAGAAGTAATTTAAACATTTCTTAAATGAATTAAACATCAAAAGAATTCACATTATGATTTCAAAATTGAAATGGAAGTAAAAATGAAGAAAAACAAGATTCAACACATTATGTTCACGAAATCAAGACTTACCTCTCTTTCTTCACGCTCAAATCTCATTTTTCCCCTTTGAATCCTCCTTTCTTGCTTCCTTTGTTTTCCAAACTCTCTCTCTCTCTCTCTCTCTCTCTCTCTCTCTCTCTCCTTTTCTTTTCTCAAGACACAAATGCCCTTCTTTGTCCTTTCCTCTCTCCTTCTATTCTCCCAATGCCACATGGCACCATCTCCTCACTCTATTCCAATCACTATAATCCTAGCCCTTTCTTTTTCCCAACTAAATCTAAACCCTCTATTTCTAACCACTTCATCACCACTTTCGCTAACACCAAACTAACTAAACATTTTTTATCCACACAAGGGATTACTATAGTACTAAGCATGATACTCAATATTAATTACATCATAGTAATCGCATAGTAGGTTTAACTCCGATTAAAAATCAAACGGGTAGGAAATCTTGTATTGATGTTTTAAATATAATTAAATACGTCTTAGTTGGTTCGGGCCATTACAGCCTTCCCCCCTTAAGAGAATTTCGTCCTCAAAATTTCATACTGACCTTAAGTGAAGAGTTGTGGGTATCTATCCCGCATCTCGTCATCCGGCTCCAGAGTCGTCTTTGATGTTCCATGGTTGTTCCACAATACCTTTACCTTAGAAATGACCTTGTTCCGTAGTACTTGTTCCTTTCGATCCAAGATCTCCATGGGTTACTTTTCGTAGGTAGCATTTTCTCTAATGATGACGGTCTGCCAGTCAATTATTGAAGACGGGTCCGGATGGTATTTTTTCAACATAGAAACGTGGAAGACATCGTGTACTAAGTCCATTGAAGACGGTAGTATCGCTTTATATGCAACTTCTCCAACTCGCTCGGAAATTTCAAAGGGTCCGACGTATCTTGGCGCTAGCTTGCCTCTTTTACAAAATATGAATACTCCTTTAGTCGGAGAGACCTTGAGGAATACCGAATCTCCCACCATAAATTCTAACTTCCTTCTCCTCACATCTGAATACTTTTTCTGCCGGTGTTGAGCTGTGAGTAGGCGATCTCTGATTAGCTTGATCTTTTCAATTGTTTCGGCCACTAATTCTGGTCTCAACGACACAAGACTGGTGTCTTCATTCCAGCACAAGGGTGATCGGCACGACCTTCCATAGAGAGCTTCGAATGGTGCCATCCATATACTAGTTTGATAACTGTTATTGTAGGAGAATTCGATAAGCGCTAGATGATCCTCCCAACTACCCTTGAAATCCAAGATGCACGACCTCAAGAGATCTTCCAATACCTGATTCACTCTTTTGGTTTGTCCGTCTATTTGCGGATGGAATGCAGTGCTGAAGTTGATTTGTGTACCCAACGCCTTGTGTAGACTCCTCCAGAATCTTGAAGTGAATTGTGAACCTCGATTTGACACTATAGTGATAGGTACGCCATGTAGGCGAATGACCTCCCGTACATATAACCTTGCCAAATCATCGGTGTTCATTGTAGTCTTTGACGCGATAAAGTGCGCTAATTTGGTTAGGTGATCTACTATTACCTAGATCATGTCATTATTGTTGCATGTCCTTGGGAGTCCAGTGATAAAATCCATAGAGATGTGCTCCCATTTCCACTCCCCAATGGGTAGAGGTTGTAGCATCCCCGCTGGCTTCTGATGTTCCACTTTCACCTGTTGGCACACTACGCACTTGGATACAAACTCTTCGATCTCCACCTTCATTCGACTCCACTAGTAGTTACGCCGGAGGTCGTAGTACATTTTGGTCCTACCTGGGTGAATAGAGTACCGGGATCTGTGAGCTTCGACCAAAATCTCATCCTTCAACTCTTCATCTTGTGGTACACAAAGTCTCCCCTTAAACTTGATGCTTCCATCTTCGGCCTTAGCCCAGTCGGTTCTCTCCTCATCTGCTGCTAAGTCCTGCATCCACTTCTCATTCTGTTGAAGGTCGATGATTCTCGTCTTGAGAGATCGCTTGACTAGTATGTTACACAATCTCACCCGATGGTTAGTCCTGCAAGCTTTGAAGTTGAAGTCTGCAAGTGACTTGTAGAGTTTCGACTCTTGAACTAGCATGTGGGCTACAACACTTCTAGGTTTCCGGCTCAGTGCATCTGCTACTACATTGGCCTTGCTTGGATGATATTGTAGGGAGAAATTATAGTCGTTCACTAGCTCCATCCATCTTCTTTGACGCATGTTCAGCTCTTTTTGGGAAAATAAATATTTGAGGCTCTTATGGTCTGAGAACACCTCAAAGGTTTCGCCCACTAAGTGATGTCTCCAGAGTTTCAAGGCAAACACGATTGCAGCAAGCTTCAGGTCGTGAGTGGGGTAATTACTCTCATGTGTGTGCAACTACCTTGAAGCATATGCTACCACCTTGCCCCCTTGCATCAAGACACACCCAAGTCCAGACAATGACGCATCTGTGTAAACAACAAAATCGATGCCGCTAACTGGAATCGTCAGAACAGGCGCTGTAGTGAGTTTCTCCTTGAGAGTGATGAATGCTGCTTGGCAAGCATCATTCCAAATAAATTTCATGTCCTTCCGGGTCAGTTTAGTCAACGGTGAAGCAATACGTGAAAATCCTTCAATGAATCTTCAATAATAACCTGCCAAACCCAAGAAACTTCGAATTTCCGTTGCATTTTTATGTTGCTCCCAGTTGGAAAATGCTTCCACCTTACTGGGATCCACTGAAATACCTTCACTAGACACCACGTGTCCTAGGAACAACACTTCATCCTTCCAAAGTTCGCATTTCAAAAACTTCGCATGTAATTGATGTCTACTTGGGTTTGTAGGGAAATACCAAGATGTTCTTCATGTTCTTCCTTCGACTTAGAGTAGATGAGGATGTCATCGAAAAATACTACCAAAAATTGATCCAAATAGGGCTTCAAGACTTGTTTCCTCATGTCCATAAATGCTGCTGGGGCATTAGACAATCCAAACGACATTACTACAAACTCGAAATGCTCGTACCTTGTCCTGAAAGCCATCTTAGGTACATCTTCTTCCTTGATCCTCAGTTGGTGATGCCGAGATCTGAGATCTATCTTTGAGAAGTAGGAAGCTCCTTGCAACTGAGATCAAACAAGTCATCGATGCGTGATAGTGGGTATTTGTTCTTGACCGTCAGCTGGTTCAGCTTCCTGTAGTCTGTACACAACCTAAGGGTTCCATCCTTCTTCTTCACAAAAAGTACTGGTGCTCCCCACGGAGAAGTACTTGGACATATAAATTCTAGAGCTCCGTCAGTTCTGTAGGTGCCAAGCTGTAAGTCAGTAGTGCAATGGGTCGTGCTCCTGCCACTAACTCAATGCAGAACTCTGCTTCACGTTTGGGTGGAAGACCTGGGATATCTTGGAAAACTCCACCATACTAACGGACCATAGGAATTTCATTCCATTCTTCCTTCTTCTCAGAAAATCCATGATTTATACAAGCATATGAATAAGGTATCTCGGTTTCTGAACCCCTAACTTCTATCAGATCACCTTCCAGGGTGGGAGAAAAGATACAATTCGGTTGTGACAGTCATTCCGCACGTGATGTGCACATAGCCAGTCCATCCCCAAAATAGTGTCAAACTCATGCGTGTCAAGTACAATTAAATCAATTGGTAAGGTAAATTCTTCTATTTCTATAGAACAACGTTCACACACCCTATCTAAGTGGGCAGATCCTCCTACAGGATTAGATACTACTAAACTTATCTCCAAGTTTTTCATTTTCAGACCCAAGCGGTGTACAAGTGTTCGTGCAACAAAAGAGTGAGATGCTCCAGTATCAAATAATAGTCTTGTAGAGATTTGTGAGAGTCGTATGATACCTTCCAAGGCTTAATTCTGTTGTGGTTTGATGGTGAAGACCTTAGCCGTCTGAGGCGATGATGGTAGACGGGGTTGAGGTGGTGCTGTTCTTGGTCCCTTGGACGGCGGCACTTGTTGGATAGGCACTGGGTTCTGTACATAGTGAGGACGAGGCACCATCTGCTGCTGCTGCGGTTGGCTTTGGAAGAGGTTTGGATTCCGTGGAGCTCGGCATTCTTTATAATTGTGTCCCCTCCTCCCACAATTGTGGCACCACTTCGGCATATTCCCAAAGTTTTGAGGAACAGATGGCCCTTGGAGTCTCTGCCTCTTTGGTGCTTCAGGGCACTGCCCCTGAAGGTGTTTGGCTTTGGGGTGCTTTTGGCAGTCCTTTGTTCCAAGGCCTTCCTAAACTCTAACATATCCTTCTCTACCTTTATGGCACAATCCACCACCTTGTGGTATTCGGTGAACTCCCTCACTACTAGCCTATTCCTGATATTTGGCCTCAATCCACTCTCAAAGTGGAAAGCCTTCTTCTCCTCATCATCCACAGCATACTTGGCAAACTGTGAGAACTCAATGAATTTGGCGGCATATTCCATCACCGTCATGCCTCCCTGCTCTAATCTCATAAACTCCAATACCTTTTCCCTCCTCATGGTCTTTGGAAAGTATTCCAAATAGAAAACCTCCTTGAATTTCTCTTATGTATTTACTGCAGTGATTTTCGATGCAGACTTCCACCATCTCTGGCTTTCTCCCTCTAACATAAATGCAGCAAATCGGATCTTGTCTGCATCCTTCACCTTCATTACCTCAAATATGTGTTCCATGGAATCAATCCAATTCTGAGCCTCTAGTAGATCTACCGTTCCCTTGAAAGAAGATGGTCCTAGCTTCTTAAAACTCTCCAGACTAGAGATATTCCTCTAAGCGACCGTTTGGAGTTGAACTTGTTGTCTTTGCATCATGTTGGCCATATCTCCTAAGGCTTGATAAACTCCTGCTAACTGGGGATCATTTATGTGATCTCCTGCTAGTGGTGGTTCATCGGTACGTCTACCTCTCCTTCTCCCATACTCATCCTCTGTACGAGGCTCATTGGCATGTCTACCTCGTCTCCTTGCCATTTGATCCTCTTATCTCTGTCGACAAAATTTACACATCCGAACTCCTTGCAAGTAAGAATCTCAGATGTCTAGGACAAATCAATCCTCATACAGAAACTTATGAAATATTAACACATTAAAACTTTCAAATATCAAAGAAATTTCTTAAAACTTATGAAATCTAATTTAAAACGAAGAACTATAGCTCTGATACCAACTTTGTCACAACCCAAACTCGTGAATCCGCTTTGGGTTCAGAGGAGTTTGAATTATGACCTTTAATTCCTTGAAAGGAGAGTGGCAGTTGAACAACAGTTATAGTACCATCAAAATTTAAACCATCATTCCCAAAATTTTTAAAACTAAGAACTAATACAAAGTTCAAATATGCAGCGGAAAATAGAAAGACTGATCCAGGTTCTAAATCAGATTTATAAAGGATGCCAACACTAGTATCCACAAAAAGAATCAAAATATAGTATCAGAGTATGATTAAGATTTTACACTAAGATTACTCGTATGAATAAAATTCGTCTTGCTCTTCAAACGCTTCCCTTTCCTTCACTTGGTCCTCCACAAACGCGTCATACACTAAAGCTCCTGAAAAATGTGATGCTAAACGCATAAGCTATAAGCTTGTAAGTACTATGATTTCATGAATGTAATTGTCTACCCCGAAGTTCTTTACCATTACAGTTCTTTCAATACTAACTCAGAAGGGAAATCGAACAAATCAAATGCATGTGGTAATTCATTTTATTATGCATGAAATGCATTCCTAAGTTACAAACCTCCCCAAGGTGAGCTAACACACAAGTCTAAATGTTGTGCAAATGCAACTCTATTAGAGAGTCAATCTAATTTGTTTCCTCTTGATCCAACCTCTATTTTGGGGTGTCCCAGCAACCTGAATTCGCCCCACCATGTATACGACCCATGGAAATAGGGCTATTCTACGGATATCGCGTAGTTCTAAGGGTTTTAAACCTAGGAGGCACAATCCCCCCACTTATTTCTGATCAGGGGCCCGTAGACCGAGACTTGTAGCCACCTGCGGTATCCCTCAGGCAATCAGAACTAGCTGACCTAACTACAGAGGTCCTTTCTTATATTTTCTCATCTTTGGCTAGAGCCCTCGGGCTAAGAATAAGTCTATTGGGTTAGCTACTCCCTCAACTCAGTCTAGCCGGTCCCTCCTTAGATGTGATAATCACACCACACTCATGTTCCGTCACAAGACCCTACCTTAAGGTCTTGGAATACTGGGTTATTCTCCTAGATCTACTTGGGTCTAGAATCCATGTTGTGAAGTGAAGTTGTGAAGTGGATCTGTGCACACTAACTATTCATACCTTTCGTGTACGGGGTGTATTATGAGCTAACTATCGCATACATTCATCCATGTCACCAGCATCATCAATTCACATGCATGTTTATCCAATCTTAAGATAAAATCTTACTAGCATCCTACCACGTGCAACTAAGTCATCAAATATCATTCATGCCTTGGTGTACAGGGTGCATTAAGTATGGCATGAGAATTCATCATACATGTTATTGTATGGAAGATTATAACACTCTACGATCAATCACATCATTCACACACACACACTCCCATATCACATTCAAGACAATAACAAATCACATAGCATATAATGGGGTGAGACATATTCGTTATTTATACGCTACTCAAGCATTATATGATCACTATCAACCTCCTAACTGATCTACAGGCTCGGGGTGGTCTTCGGCACACTGAGACCTTCTTCAGCGGCCTACTCGGCGAACTCACCTGTGATTCGGCGACGATTCCAGAATCCAGTTTTCTTGGCGACCTCTTCGGCACCCCGAAGCCTATCTCGGCGACCCCTTCAGCGGACCTCCCTGAGATTCGGCGACGATTCCAGTGCTCTCATCTTTCGGCGACCTCTTCGACACCTTGTTCGGCGCACCGAAGTTTCTTTCGGTGCTCCGAAGTCTTCGGCTGTCATTCAACCTCGACGGAGCTTCGGCACACCGAAGAGTCCTCCCGTGGCCCAGAAATTCAACTTCGGCGAACGTTTGGCACGCCGAGATGGTCGCCGAAGGTCGCGTACAGGGCAAAATAACGGGATTTTTTCCAACCTGAATAGTTTCCACTTGGTATCATACACTCCAGAACATCATAGAAGTAATTTAAACATTTATTAAATGAATTAAACATCAAAAGATTTCACATTATGATATCAAAATTGAAATGGAAGTAAAAATGAAGAAAAACAAGATTCAACACATTATGTTCACGAAATCAAGACTTAACTTTCTTTCTTCAAGCTCAAATCTCATTTTCCCCCTTTGAATCCTCCTTTCTTCCTTCCTTTGTTTTCCAACCTCTCTCTCTCTCTCTCTCTCTCTCTCTCTCTCTCTCTCCTTTTCTTTTCTCAAGACACAAATGCCATTCTTTTTCCTTTCCTCTCTCCTTATATTCTCCCAATGCCAAATGGCACCATCTCCTCACTCTATTCCAACCACTCTAATCCTAGCCCTTACTTTTTCCCAACTCAATCTAAACCCTCTATTTCTAACCACTTCATCCCCACCATACACATCACCCCTGTCACTAACACCAAACTTACTAAACACTTTTTATCCACACAGGGGATTACTATAGTACTAAGCATGATACTCAATATTAATTCACATCATAGTAATCGCATGGTAGGTTTAACTCTGATTAAAAATCAAACGGGTAGGAAATCTTATGTTGATGTTTTAAATATAATTAAATACGTCTTAGTTGGTTTGGGCCATTACAACATTGATGATTATTTTTGTGACGTGGTGGGACCATGTGAACATACAGTGTAATAGCATAGTGGGACAATGTGATCACTGTGATTGATATGATATTTGTATTTGTTTATTTTACATGGTGGGACCATGTGTATGTGTATGTGTTTGTATTGTATAGTGGGACTATACATTACTTAGCCTGGTGGGACCATGTGATTGTTGTTTGTGAACATAGTGGGACGATGTTTTTATAATGTATTACTTGTGTGTTGTATTACATGGTGGGACCATGTATATGTGATTGTTGTTATGAACATAGTGGGACTATGTATTTATTATGTATTACTTGTGTATTCTATACATAGTTGGACCATGTGATTATTGTTTGTGTACATAGTGGGACTATGTATTTGTTTGTGTTACATGGTGGGACCATGTTGATATTTGTTTGGTTAGGCATAGTGGGACTATGTGGTTGATGTGATGTACTTGATGGGAGCATGTGTGGCCTATGATTTATCATGGTGGGACCATGTGAACTATTAATATGATATGATTTTATTTCTTGATTGATTCTTAGAATGAATTGAGATTATCATGGTGCATGTTATATACTTACTAAATATGTGAGAATTAATATCATGATGAGCATGCTAATACATTTGACTGTGATATTACATGTTGAGTGAACTTGCATGAATTAACTGTGTTGTTATGTATGCATGAAGATAATCATTGTAATTTCATTGAATTTCTCTACGAAGCTTCGACTGATCCTTTTGTTGAAACCGGTAATCAGTTCGGTTGACTTGCTTAATTGGTGAGGAGATTTATTTTTTGTTTCAGACACTTGATTGATGATGTTTAGTTTTATGAACTTTGTTTTGACCCCAATGTGGCAGGAATTGTAATAACATAGTTAGATTACTTTGGATAATTCTAGCTTGTTGGTTTGGATGAGATTACTGTTTAAATTTATACAGACTTCTGCTATTCATGTTATTAGACTCAAATTAACCAAGATTATGGTTATGAATGGGAATAGGTTATCCGCGTCCACACGGTGAATCCGAAGGTCATTCCTCGTAAATCCTCGAGATCCTATATCTCGAATTTGGGGAGCGACAGAGTGGTATCAAAGCACTAGGTTTTACATTAACTAGGCCTTGGGAATTCTTAGGGTACAATGAAAACCTAGGACGAGAACCTAGATGCATGTGAATCTAGGAACCACATTTATGAATTGTGTGAAATATACTTTGGTATAATGTGTGGTTAATTGATGTGAAGTGTATTGTGTGTTTATACTTGTGTATATGTATATACTTATGTGATTAGAATAGAACTATCACACTAGAAACATAGAGGCTGGTTATCAAAAATAAATGGCTAATGATTAATTCAGACAGTAGTAGTGTAATCCTTGTTTTTCATTTTAAAGTGACAGGACTATTGTTGTTGCAAATACATGAATCCTTACACTTTAGATTGATAATGCATGATCACCTATGGAAAAGATTTTTATTAACCTGAGGGACTGGCTCTATAAGTGAATATAACCCTATAACTACAAAGGGAGAAAATTCCAAAATATTTAAAATTATGTCTATTATAACAGTAGAACTCTATGATATGGTGCGTACATACATGATATAAGTTATATGAATAACTATGAAATTATTGTCATGAGAACCTTAGACTTGAAGTTCCTTATAATAATTGTTTAGTATGAGAATGATTATGAATTGTTTTGACTTGTATGGGCATGAGACTATATCATGAAAACTTAGAAACTTATTAAGTTAGGATTTATCCTGTGAGTTAGGAAGAAATTCTAATTACTTAAGATATAAGTGTACATACTTGATAAAACATGCCTTTCTGTTTAGGATCAGTGTGTAGACATATCTAAGGATAGGAATAGTGCTTGATCTTAGAATTTTAGCATTAAATGAATAGGGACATAAACTAGGTTATGTGACTACTAAATAGAGTTATGATTAATTGTCGGTTGAGAAATTCTAGGGTATACCAAACATTAGTGTCTTACAGATTGATGCTAGGAACTCATCGGAAAAACACTGGTAATAATGAACTTTAATATTGACAAAAATTAAAAAGGGAAAATTTCTTAAGAAATTATTAAAAAAATTAAAGAAAAGTTTTAATGTGATGAAAAGAACTAAATAAAACAATTAAATTAGGGAACAACTAATTATAGCTCACAAATTAAATTTTTGAACTAACTAGAAACTAGAACTGACCAGTTAACTTAACGAAATTTTAAGTAAAAATATATTATAGAGAAACATTTCTACAAGAAAAATGCTAAGAATGATTTTAGAAAAATTAAGAAAAATTTTAAAGTGAAAATATCAAAAATTGTGTTTCGGTAGATGCTTCGGTCGATCCAGTGACCTACCGAGACATCTATTCAGGGTGGTACCGAGGTTTTAAAAGAAGAAATAAAACCCTAAAGCTCTATTCTTCTTCAAGAGTTCTTCTAAGCAACTCTAGGGCATCACCTAATCCTCCAAGATTCATCATTAATCCTTTGGATTCAACTCCGAAAGATTTTGCCAGTAAAAGTTCTAATTCTCATACCTTTTTGATTTCATCATGGTGAGGACTAAAAATTCCAACAAAAGGGCTAGACTCACTTGGGCTTCATCATGTAGAAGATCCCAAGCCCCACCATCTCCTCCATCCGTCGACTTCCACAATCCTGAAGGAGAAGATTCACCTCCACCTCAGTCGGCATCTGTACCTACCTAAGAAGATGTAGTAGAGGAAGTGAATGAGTATGAGAGCAAAAGCTACTCATAGAGAAGAAGGTGGATCGGGATGTGATCCGAGACTATGGAGTAGTGGCACTACGAGCCAAAGGTTGGGAGCCTCTTCTTGATTGGGGTGGTGTTGCACACCAATCCATAGTGGTGGATATGTACTCGCACATCACTTGGACAGATTTTGACTCCATGGCCATCACTTTTGACATCTACGATACTACCCGATGCCTCAATCTACAGTTGGTGTCAAGGTTGATGAAAGTGCCCATGAACAACGCACATTCCACCATTCTTGACCCCACTGAGGAGGAAAAGATAGAGCTCACCAAAGTGATATGTGGGAAGAGAGTGCAGTGAAACAGTGATGGATCTCTTATAGCCTCCAAACGTTCTCCCAAGTTCCGCATTCTTCACAAGCTCTTCTTCACAAGTGTTTATCCTCGTTCTGGGAACCCGACGGAACCCACTCCTTACATGGCCTTTATACTTCACAAAGTGGCCGTAGGAACGAGACTCTGCCTTCCGTCTCTGATTATATCTTGTATCATCCGGTATGTGAGAGCCAGCAGATGAGGAGATTTTCCCTTTGCATGCCTTATCTGTGCAGTGGCAAAATTCTGGGGATGCCACATACCTGCTCCACGAGAGGGTACTGTTAGGCAACCTTTTGGGAAGACTAGCATGTATAAGATGAAGTTTCCAATATCGATTGGGAGAGGCCGAGCCTGTACTTCTGAAGGGCGAGCTGAGATCCAAGAAGAGCTTCAGGACATTCCCCCTGAGTACCGTCCAGAGCCTTCTTCATCATCTGCACCTCTACCTTTCGGGACCATAGATACTCGATTAGCTGCTTTGGAGCAGGAGACCTCTAGACTCTGATAGATTGTGGAGAAAGTACTTCGCTTTTTCCAGGATATACTTAGTGGCTGCAAAGCCAACGATGAAGTCTCGACCTCAAGTCAACTTCCAGATCCCGTAGGGGAAAGTCTTTGTAGAATTCTTTTCATGTCTAGTTGAAAGTTTATTTTTTTCCTTTTCTTCTGTGCATTTTCCTTTTAGTTTACTTCTGTTTTGGGTTGCAGCCATCTACGAATGGATAGTTAGTTAACAATTTAGCTAGTCGGCAGTTTGTCCATCTGTCAGTCGATTAGTCCATCTGTAATTAAAAAGAAGAAACGCAAAACTTATGTAATCTTTCTTTTCTTAGTAATGGAAAGTTTAACCTTCTATTTTACATTCAAATTAACACTTATAATGTTTTTTTAATAAGTATCTCGATAACAATTTCGAGAACGAAATGTCCTAAAGCGGGGGGGGGGGGGGGGGGG
>JAUPMG010035413.1:0-14493 GCA_031762675.1 Pachysandra terminalis | reverse complement strand
TATATATATATATATATATATATATAGATACAAAATTGAACCACCAAATCATGTCATAGCAAATTGAACCAAAAAGAACACACATCAAACCAATAAAGCATAAAAGACCCTAAAAAATCCTAAAAATAAAAAATCCTAAATTGGCTAAATAAAATTGAACCGCTGCTCAAACCCGCAACTCCCCAATGTAGTTACCAGTTGTGAACACCCCATGGTTGGGTGGACCCTAGGTCGATCGGGTAAATATGGAGTCGCCACCATTCATCGAGTTCGGGTGTGAATGATCACCCAAGTTTTCATCGATTAATTTCAAAATTAAACCAAATGTGAAGTATAGGATGGTCTAACCAGAATTCAGGTAAGGAGGTTTATTTGAGGGAACGAGAAGGTGTTAGGCACCCGTTCTCTCCCGGTTCAACCGGTTATCTGGTTCAAAATTATTTGGCCAATTATCTACGTAAAATTTAACTGAAATAATTAAATACAAAAAGTAAAAAAAAAATGCCTATTAAATTTCATTACAAATCTACTCAAATACAACCATAGATTCATTAAATTCACAAAAAACAAAAATTCACAATATTCCTTTAACTCTCATAATATCATCATAATATGATAAAAAAATAAAATAAAAACAAATTATTAAGGTACTTGTAACAACCCAAGTTTGGGTAGCTTCTGCAATCCCTTATGTGCCTTCCTCCGGCTTTGAGCTTCTTGAGGCTTGAATTGGAGGAGAAAAAGATAGTTTCTGTTTATTTTTTATTCTGGCAAACGGGGCCTTAGGATCCAAGATTTTCTGCTTTCTTTATTTTTGGGGTTTTTTTTGGATATTTTCTATTTTTTGGGTTTTGTTTTGTTACTTTTTTTTTGTCTGCTTTTCTATACAGGAAGACGAAGAAAAAAAAAGGGGAGGGGGAAGAAAGAGAACGTGGGGAGGATGTGCAGTGGAGTGCTGCAAGGGGAAAGTGAGGGACTTTGGAGCAGTATGTGCATACGGTGGTGCGCAAGGTACAGGTTGAACAGAGAGGGAGGACAAAGGATTTAAGGAAGTGGAGGTTGAGTTATTCGGGCGGCGTTGCCGGAAAGGAGAGAGAATGAAAGTGCAGCATGTGGCTGCGGGGGAGAAGAAAAGGGATGGGGGAGAAAGTGGATGGTGCGAGAGAGAAAGAGAGAGAGAGAGAGAGAGAGAGGGAAGACGAAGCCGGAGGTTGCAGGTGGAGCTGCATAGAAGAAAAAGAAAAAGAAATAAAAGAAAGGAAGGGATAACGAGAAGAAGAGGCCTTACCAGATTCGGGAACGATCAGCGATGGGTTAGTCTTGGTCGATGGCCGGGGTGGTGCAGCACAGTGAGCAGAGCGGAATAGAGAAGATGAGAGCAGGGAAGAAGGTAAAAAGACCAGTCATGATCGCCTGATTGGATTAGAAAGTTACCCAAAAAGGGAATGGGTGATGGTTTTTTGCGAGGAAAATTTGGGAGAGGGAAAGCTCGGGGAAGACAAGCCAGAGAGTTCCTGAGAATCTTGGATGTGGATCTCTTCAGGGAAGAAAAGGTGTGAGAGGGAGAGATCGGCTCATCCCCAATTTATAAAAATAAAAAATTATTTCTTTTTCTTTTTTTCTTTTGTTCTGAATTTAGTAATTTTCTCCTTTTTGTTTTTGAATTTCGGAAACCCTCAAATTTAGAAACCCTCCCCTTCTTTTTTTGAATTAAATTTGAAAGTTAGGACTTCCCTTGAATTTAGAAATTCCCTTTGAATTGAATTTAGAAACTCTCCTTTTTGAGAAATTGAATTAAAAGCTTTCTTTTTTCTTTTGAGGATTTGCCACATGACAACTTCTAAAAATATTTCTTTCTTATTTCTTGAAATTTGACACATGGCAAATCTTTCTAAAATATTCTTTCAATTATTTTATTTCATTTTTCTCCCTAAAATATTTTTTTTCACCCCATTATACCTTTCTGTCCTTTTTTGATAATTTAAAATACAAAAAATGACCCTTCTACTCCCAAACTCAGAATTTTACAAAATCACAGTCATTTCGATGGCGTTTCGACAAGGAATCAAAATTGATATTGAGAAGATGTTTCGACCCTCGGATTTGACTGTTTGGCCCAACATGCCGGATTAGGGGTAAAGTCATCATTGTTCCAGAACAAAGTCGAATTAACCCAAGATTATACTCATTGAAGAGCATTTTGGCTCAGAAATTCAAATTTGTGGTTAAAATGGCTTTAGGATTGAGATAGATCATATGGGGTCTACCAGGGGTATTTTGGTCATTTCACATGATTTTTGGGATTTTTAGAGAAAATTGGCAATATGATTAGGGATGGTTAAGAGATGCATAGGAGATAGGAAAAAGCAAGCTCAGGCCTTTAAGAAATACAAAGATAAAGAAAAAGTTACTCTCGTGCAAATTGGGGTGTCTATAGGCGGTTCGCCAGCCCTTTCTGTGTGGTTCACCAGCTCCCCTTATCCCCTTTCAAGGTTGCTCTTCTATCTCATGGGCGGTTCGCCAGTCCCTTTAAATTTTTTATTAGACCATTAGTTAACCTACTAGGCAGTTTGCCAGTCAGTTCTCCCATTTTGAGCAGTTCATCAGTCCACTCTGAGCAGTTTACTAGCTGCTCTTCTCCCCTTTCAAGGTTACTTTTATGTTTTTTGGGGGGTTTGCTAACCTCTTTAAAATTATTTTTAGACCATTAGTTAATCTTCTAAGAGGTTTGCCATCCATTTTTCCCATTTCTGGCGGTTTTCCTGCCCACTCTGAGCAGTTCACCAGCTCTCCTTCTCCCATTTCAAGGTTACCCTTGCGTCACTTGGATGGTTCGCATGCTCATCCATGTTGCTCCTTTCGTAAGTGTGGTTCGCCAACCCTCGAAAGTCATTCATATTGCATTCTTCCCTTTAAGGATATTATGTCGCATCACATTCTCATGCATATGCATTAGGTCTACTCCTAATATCTTTGCACAGAATCCCTTGTTTCCTTATAATAAAGAATGGATCCAGTTCACTAAAGAGCCTCACTGAATGATAGAAAGGAAGTTCAAGATATAAGAAGAGAACAGTGTGGCCAAGGAATCACACTTGACCACGTTCCCAGCAAGAGAAGAATGAAATTGGATCCTCCTTTCCTAAGGTGTTGCTTTTTTAGGACCTTTGACCTTGGGAAAGGTATCTTTAAGAGGGTTTTCACAGAAAAAATAAATAAAAGAATTATTATTTTCAATTTTTTAGTGATAATGTTTTTCAATTTTTTAATGCTCATTTCACATCAATATGCTTTTGATAATTCAGGTATGTTTTAAAGTGAAGCATAACAAAAAATAATGCATAGTCAAACATTGGAGAAATTGAATCGGTGGACTCAGGGAATGAAAATGACTCATAAAAAGTGAAAATCAAAAGTCATACTGTATTCAAGACAAATGGGAGATAGATATAAAGTCGATGATTGGTCTTATCAAGATATGCTTGGATTGGATGTAGACATCTGCTACTTAATAGTTATACCAAATGGAAGTTGGATCAACAAAAGAAAATCAAAAGCGAAACTGGGGTAGTTTTATATCCGACTCATGCTAATGGGTTATACCTCAGATCGGTTCTGTTATAATCATGTAAAAGGGATGTTGAATTAAAAAAAAGTGAAACTGAGGCCTTTTTATATCCGATTCATGCCCACATGGTATACCTCAGATCGATTTTGTTATAATCATGTCAAAGAAAAATTGAATCAACAAAAGCGAATCAGAATTGAAACTAGGGCAATTTTATGGACAATCAATTAAAGGCGTATAACTGGAGTTTGCAGCAAGAAAAATAACTTGGACTTTTTAAAGTGGTGATCCTATCATGAAGGTTGAATGTCACAAATAAGGAGCGTGCATTCTTTAGAAAAATGTGAAGATTTTTCTTGAACTGATTAAACCAGATCTTAGGACTTATGTTGCTTAAACTAAATTGAAATAATTAGAAGCCATTTTTCCTTTGAACTAGTAAATGTTAAAATCCATAGTTAAA
The DNA here is from genome assembly GCA_031762675.1 of Pachysandra terminalis. NCBI lineage: Eukaryota > Viridiplantae > Streptophyta > Magnoliopsida > Buxales > Buxaceae > Pachysandra > Pachysandra terminalis. The sequence goes on along the minus strand of JAUPMG010035413.1, from coordinate 10,462 downwards.
CCCTTTGAGCCTTATATTTCTTTCATTGACCTAAACTAGGACTATCCACCTTAATTTGGGGCAAAGATCAAGTCAAGGGTAATCTTGGGAACAATAAGACAATTCTTAAAGTGGAGAAAGAAATCTTAGATACTCAAAAGTGAAAAATTGAAACTAATTGAAATCAAAGAAAGGAGAAAAAAAAGAGATAAAAAATGGGAGAAAATAAATCAAATGCTTCAAAATTAGAAAGGAAATTTGAGAAATATTTACAAATGGCGATGTCACAATCCAAAAGAGAGAGTTTCTCATGTTGAGCAAGACCTAGTCAACTGATTTCAATAAAAAAGATTTCTTTTGACCCTTATATCCTTTTTTTTCAAACCCTAAACTCAGCCTTCATTTCGTCCTACTTTTAAGTCCTCTTTGATCAAGGTAAAATTTAGTAGAGGCAAAGTATGAATCTGGTATTAATTTGTGAGGATAGAATTTATAGTCTGAAGCAGCATAGTGAAAATCCACCACGGGCAAGATAGTCAGCTATGGAGAATCAAATATTACAGGTATGGTGGAAGGTTTGCATGATTATTGGTATGCGAAAAGTATGTGGATTTTGACAGTTACAAAACTCGGGAGAAACGTATGAAGCAATATTAAAAGAAAGAAAAGAGAAGAAAAGGAAAAAAAAAAATAGAGAAGAAAAATAAATTAGCATTTGAGATTGATTCGGAGTAAAGTAAGTCAGGTAGTTGTGATAAGAAGTCAATAATCATCTCAATTCATCCTCATTGGAGCCAGATGGAACATCGAACATTATTAGCCACTTCTTTGTCAATGGAATTACTATTTTTTCAAACAGTTTGATCTATTATCCTCTCTTGTAGTTTTTATTTGGCCAAACTAGGCATTCATCAATTTTTCAAGGCTCAAAAAGATTGTGATGAATTCAATAATCATTGGGGATGAGCATAAAGGTCTTTGATAAATGGAGGAATTTTTTCCCTATTTGAATCTCGTAATTTATTCTTGGTATTCATCTGGAAAAATGTATCTTAATTATCTTGATCATATCGGTGTGAAATAAAATTTAAAAATACTAAAAAAAAACACTTCACTGTACTCTCAGTTTCTATTCCAATGTACCATATTCTTGTTTTCCTCCATTTTCCAAGATATTACAGGTGCAAGAGGCAAAAGAAGAGAAAATACCAACACTCAATCCTAATGGAACATGCCATCATACCTTTGGAGGAATGGGCTTAGAAGATGCATTTGAGTCATCCCATGCAAAACGGCATGAAGATTAAATTCTAAAGGGATGTGGATTAAGAGATGATCAAATTCATCCCAACAAAATCATTTGAGGATGATGAAAATAATTGAGCTCTTGAAGAAAGTTAGAACAATGAAAGCGAAAAGCAAGATAAAGAAAAGAAGAATATTTATTTTTGTAAGTGTCAGTATGGTCAAAAGCACCCCTATCTCCATTGGTTCTACCCTCAGAAATAGGCTTGATCCCAGACAATGATGCGACAATAATCAATAAGGTTGGGAGCTATCCAATCCTTTGAAGCAGCCAAATAGAGCTCAAACTTGACTTAATAAGTCATGGTCTTCGCATCTCTTTAAGTTCGCTAATTAAATTATGCTCAAGACCGATGCTATCTTTCATGAATTGAACTTCCCAAAAGATACCTTGAACCTATTTCGAATGTCTAGGCATGGATTAACCCCTAGAAAATTCAAAACCTTTGTTTTGTATTCTTGCAAAATGGGCATAGTCATCGAGAAAGACAAACATTCAGTTTCTTCGCCTCGTCTTCCTGCAAATGGGCTCAGCCACCTGGAAGGACAAGCATGTTACATTTTATCATACCAAAAAATCTTGGAAGTTCAATATGTGAAGATAGTTTTGATTCGGGAAATTGTTTTTATGAACCATGAAAACCGGGGTTATGTCTTATCTTTTCCGTTCATCACTTGCAATTCTGACAAAAAGGGGCAGTTGTGGACTAACCAATTTGCACGAGACTAATTCTCTTGATCTTTCCAGCTTTTGAAGGCTTGAGCTTGGTTCCTTTGCAATCTCTGATCATCACTCGTTGAAACCCCAAAATCCCTAGATGCTATAGATTTGTTGTTTTATTGATTAAGGAGCTTAGGTTTTCCAAAATAATTAAGGTTTTTATTGTGTATGCAAGGAGTAGCTTTATGAGGCTTTTGGAATTACTAGAGTCTCTTTGTATTGCCAAAAGAAAAAACCCCAAAAATTCTGGGTTTTGCATTGTTCAGTCGACCGAACAAGTGTTTTCGTCAATCGAGTGTGCATTCGGTCGATCGAACACCAAACGGGTGTTACTGGTCGCAAAAACCACTGCTTTTATCAAATTCTGTTGGCGATCGAGGAAAATGGTGGGTCGAGCGGGTACCAATAAGTGTTATTTTTATGTTTTCTGTGTCTTAGTGGTCTGGGTCGACCGATAAAGTGACTGGGTCGACCGAGCATACCCAAAATTTGTATATTGATGTGTTATGATTGTTTTGGCTTGTGTGTTGTGTGTGATGGGCTTACACATGTATATGGGCGTGTGTGTAGTCCCGAATGAGTGTGAATTAAGATCGAATGAATGTTTATGATTTGTTAGATAATGTGTGAATGATTGGTATTGTGTTGAGTTTTGAATGCATGATGATGTTATGCTATGGAAAGTAATATTTTGTGAATATGAAATACGATATGTATGTGCTATGAATGTGAATGTGATGTGAATATGATAAGGTTACTGTTATGAGATACATTATGATAATCATGAATGCATGTTAGGATGTTAGATATGATTATCCATATGTGGTTTGTGAATATGTGTGAACACAATGCATGTATAAGGTAAGTGCTATGCATGGTGGTTGTTTGTACGTAGGATTATATTGTTTAATTATATTAGCATGCTTAGATGTGGACTTTTCACCCTAGGTTCGTTTTTGGTAAAAGAACCTTGGTAGGGCATTAATGTAATGACCTAGATCCACTAAGATAATACCCACACTTAATGATTTAATTTTTCCATATTTAAGGGTATTTTTTGTATTTAATATATATATATATATATATATATATATATATTATAAATGCTAATTTGATTTATATGAATTACTATTTAGTAGTTGGGGTCGTTTTGATATTATAAATAGTATGGGATTTTGATTGATATGAAATCAAAACAATCTTAGCAACTTCCGTTTTAAATGCACGTCCCATATGAACGTGTGTTTGTTTTGGAAGCTTAGGTTTGAGATTTGGCTAAGTTTATAAGAGAGAATTTAGGGCTTCGTTCTCTCTTATTTGCTTGGGATTTTAGATCTGAACTTCTGTGAGAGGCTGGAGAGAAGAAGAGAAGAAGAAGACAACAACTTTGTGGAGGATTTCGACAACGAAGCAAGTGAACGAGAAGGTGATCGCAGCCTGTATTTGCTAGACGAAGAGTGATTCTGAGAGGCTAAGAAACTCTACTTGAATCAGGTAAGTTGCGTAGGGATGATCATAGTTTTTGATTGAGATTAAGGCCATGTTTTTGAATATAATGAATATTTGACTTGTCGATTGATTGAATGATTAAATCCTTGTTTGAATGCATTTTGCGTGGTCTAATATGTTTTAAAGATGTTGTTGGAAGTCTATGTATGTTTACAAGTGATTTGGAGTGTATTAGAATGCCTAGACTTGAATTTCTAAATTCACGGAAAAACCCAGAAAAACCTAGATTCGCTCAGATCGGAAAGCTTCGGCCCATCGATGCCTCTACCGACAGAGACTAGTTTTTAGGAAAAATCAGCTATTCGGCAGACTTCGGTCCACCGACGCCTCTGCCGACGACCACTAGACTTTACAGAGAGGTTCGGTTCACTGACAGAGACTATTTTCTAGACCAATTTGGCTATTCGGCAGGCTTCGGTCCACCGATGCCTCTACCGAACAACAAGTAATTTCACAGTAAGTAATGAATTCATTGAGATGACTTCGATGGATGGTGTAGGGCCTTGGCCACTGCTGTTGTTGATTTCCAGAAGCAGGACATGACCATGGTGTGTCAATCTTGGTGTTCCGATGTGTTATTTGCCATCATTCCATCTTAGTTGATCTTTATGGTTGTAGACTTGTGGTAATCTAATGATTGTGTACTGTTGTGATAATATTGAAAGTTAGTGAATGTATGCAATTAGATTATCTGAGTGAATAAGAACTCGAACAGTTTCTGTTGTAGGTCTTCATTTGATATCCACTTAATGCATTAAATACTAGGTCGATGTCAAGTGGTAAGTAGACTGGGAGGTGGAAATCTAAGGAGAAACAACTGCGATGCTTCCGGACTGGGTTGACTATATACCTTGTGAGGTGAAAGGGCCCATAGAAACTAGGGTAGGATGCTTGTGAGCGCCTATGCAGATTCGTTATCCCTCGGGTATTGTTCACTCGAAAATTAGTCATACTGTATGGTAGCCTTCGTGCCATGGGTTAGTGCCCTGAACAGAGAGGGAATTCCGATAATTCCTTGGATACGTCATAAAGTGCCCTTGTCGTTGGAAGATGTTATGAGGTATGCTTACCATGAAACATTAATCTTAGTTCATCTCATCTTGCATCTCTATTCATTGTTTGCGCATGTTGATTGCATTCATTTTTGGTCATGTGCATGTGTTCATGTCATCTCATTCCATCTCATTAAACTACTCATCCTGCAATGGATTTACGTTGATCACATGGAACTTGTCATTGATTTACGATTGGATTATTATGGTACTAACCTTTGTGCTTGATTCCATAAGAGGATGGGTGAACATTCCTTTGCTTCTTACTGAGCAATCATAGGCTCACGCAACGTTTTATGTTGTAGGATGGGAAGAGGAAGGTCCGCTCTAGTCGGAGTGCTGCATGGATTGTCTTGCTGCTTTACTTGCTCGCTTACTATGTTTTCCATTTATTGCCTTTCACTCCAAACGGAGTTAGACTATTTAATTTGGTTTATGTAGTTGATGTATTCTGAGGATCCTTTGGACGTAGTAGTAGTTGGATTTGGATTTATTTTGTTTAGGCTTTGCTGAAGCCAAGTACTATTTTATTTATACTTACGATTTTATATAGTTGTTAGCTTCCGCATTTTGATCTATTAAATGAAAGTACTTTATTACTTTTATTTGCGTTACGTTGTGGTAGCAATCTGCGGTTCAGTAGTGGATCCCGAAGGTCTCACCTTGAGATCCATGTAAATTCCCTTGTTGGGATTCGTGTTATGATTTTGGGGTGTGACAAATTGGTACAAGGGCATAAGGTTTGCTCAGAATATGGTTTAATTTGGTTAGAGACTATTAGTGCTAGGTCTCACATAGAAACGGAAGATTATGTGGAGAAATATAGAAACCACTATAGGATTGTATGCTACGTGCTAGTGTTTGTTGTTGTGACTATTATGTTTATGCTTATACTTACTAGGAGGTGTACCTCGTGAGACTTAAATGGCTGTCAGGTGTTTAGATGGCAGGAAGGAAAAGGAACTCTTCCGTTGGAGAGAATTCTGCTGCTAGAACTGAGGCTGACATAGGCCCTTAGATGGCAAACGTATTTCAGATCTTGGGTGACTTGGCTACTTATCAACGCGATCAGATGGAGTGCCAGGTAGTGGACGAGAGGAGAGTGCAGAGTACGGCCATGACTTGGCTCCGGAAGTTCAAGAAGCTGACACCACGGACGTACGCTAGAAAATGAGAGCTTCACTATGCAGAGGACTGGGTCCTTGATATAAAGAGGATTTTCAGGATGATGGAGTGCTCGAAGCAGCAGCGAGTATCCCTAGCGACTTCCTACTGAAAGGGGAAGCTCTCCACTAGCGCGAGATGATCGAGAGGGGCTTGACATCCGAGATGATGTGGGATCAGTTTCGTTTTAAGTTCTTGGAGAATTACCTACCGAGCAGCTACAAGAGGCAGATGGCTTTCGAATTCATGCATCTGGAGCAGGGCAATCTCACTGTGGCCCAGTATGAAGACCGGTTCGCGATGCAGTCCCGTTATGCACCTCACATGGTTGCAAACAAAGCAGACAAGGCGGCCAAGTTCGAGGAAGGTTTGCAGCCCGCTATTCGATCCAGAGTGGTTCCTCAACGTCTGAAGACCTACACGGAAGTCCTGGAGTGTGCTAGGCATGTGGAGCAAAAGAAGGACAGATCTAGAGCATCAGGGGATCAACCCAAGTCAGATAGGAGCGGTGGCAGTGGCAGTGAGAGATACCAGCCATATCACGCTAGAACAGGCCGAGACAGGCAGCCAAGATCGGATTCTCGACTAGAGAAAACTCCACCCTGAGTTGCGGCAGGACCTGTTGCACTTGTAACGCCAGCACGTGATGCGACACGTCAACCCTTTCCACCTTAGGACCAGATGTTCCCTAGGAGAGACAAGAGGACTAGCCACAACTTATGCAAGGAAGGACATCTTCAGTGATTCTGCAGAGCACCGTGGAGAGACAAACGGCCTACAGCTCAGCAATGTAGAGTTCACGCACTTACAAATGCCAATGTTCCCCGTGACGACACGCTAGAAGGTACCATTCTTCTGTTTCACACTCCTGTGCACGTGTTATTTAACTCTGGTGCATCACAATCTTTTATCTCCTCTAGTTGGATGGCTTTTCTATGTTTACACCCCTAGCACGTTAGAGCATCCTCTGTGTATTGCCAACCCAGTTGGGGGTATCGTAATTCTCTATTAAGTTTGCAAAGCTTGTGTGGTGAGATTAGGTGACCTTAACTTGGAGGAAAATCTGATTGTGTTAGATATGCCCTAGTTCGAGGTTATTCTTGGGATGGATTGTCTTTCAGCTTATCATTCTAGGATTAACTGTTTTGAGAAATCAATTCTTTTTCGTCTTCCTTGAGGCCGATGCTTGACTTTCTGTGGATCGGAGAAGGACCGTTATCAGTCCAACTTCTTGTTTACTACAGAAAGCATTCAAAAGTTATCTTTGGAGAATATCCTTGTGGTGAGAGACTTCGATCACGTATTTCAGGATATTCTGGGTTTACCACCTAATAGGGAGGTAGATTTTGCATAGAGCTTCTTCCTGGCACCAGGCCTATTTCGCTTGCGACTTACAGAATGGAGCCAATCGAGATGCAAGAATTGAAGGTTCAGTTAGACGAGTTGATTGCCCTTGGTTTCATCAAACCCAGTACATCACCTTGGGGAGCTCCAGTTATCTTTGTGAAGAAGAAGGACGGTTCTCTTCAGCTTTGTATTGACTACAGAAAGCTGAACCGAGTCACTGTGAAGAACAAGTATCCTTTGCAGCGGATCTACGATCTGTTCAACCAGTTCCGAGGAGCGCAGTATTTCTCGAAGATCGACTTGATATCTAGATATCATTAGCTGAGGATTCGAGACGAATATATTCAGAAGATGACCTTTCGTACCCGATATGGTCACTACGAGTTTGTCGTTATGCCATTCAGTTTGACGAACGCGTCAGTAGCTTTCATGGATCTTATGCATCGAGTGTTTCGATCTTTTCTCGACCGCTTTGAGGTGATTTTTGTGGATGACATACTTGTGTATTCGAGATCTATAGAGGAGTATAAGGAGCAGCTGCAGATTGTTCTTCAGACCTTGTTTAACTAGCACTTGTATGCTAAGTTTGAGAAGTGCGACTTCTGGAAAGAAGAGGTCAAGTTCTTTGGGCATATTGTATCCAGCAAAGGTATTTTTGTGGATCTGGCCAAGGTTGAGGCAATTCTTGGTTGGGAGCGACCAAAGAATGCTTCGGAGATCAAGAGTTTCCTAGGACTTGCGGGTTACTATAGGAGAATCATTGAGGGATTCTCATCCATTTCAGCACCTTTGACTCGTTTGACTCGGAAGGAAGTCAAATTCACTTGGGATGAGAAGTGTGAAGCTGCTCTTGAGGAGCTGAAGGAGAGATTGACGTCGGCACATGTTCTTATTGTGCCAGTTGCAGGTCAGAAGATGGAAGTCTACACTGACGCATCATTGCAGGGTTTAGGAGTTGTTTTAATGCATGAGAATTGTGTTGTGGCTTATGCTTCACGGTAACTTAAGATTCATGAGCGCAACTATCCTACTCATAACTTGGAGTTGGCCGCAGTGGCTTCTCTTGAAGCTTTGGAGGCCTTACCTGTATGGACAGGAGTTCGAGTTGTTTTTGGATCATAAAAGCTTGGAGTACATATTCACTCAGAAGGATCTGAATTTACTTCAAAGGAGATGGTTAGAGCTCGTTGTGGATTATATTTCGATGCTTAGCTGCCATCCGGGTAAGGCTAATGTGGTGGCAAATGCTTTGAGTCACATACCTCGAGGAGTTCTTGCGCAATTGATGAGGCAGGAGCAGAGACTTCAAGAGATTATAGCAGACTTAGGAGTCCAGGCTTCAGATCGGCAGTGTGATGGTTTCTTGTTCGGCCTTGTGGCTAAACCATCATTGGAGCAGCAGATTGCAGAGCTTCAGAAGAATGCTACATATCTACTTGCACTTGTAACAGATGACAGCAAGCCAGAGTGGATTGTACATCCTGGCGGTTTGATCAGATTTCGAGGCAGTTTTGTGTACCAGTGGACGAGAACGTTAAAAGGGAGATCTTGGACAAGGTTCATAAGTCGCGTTATTTTATTCATCCGGGGAGCACAAAGATGTACAGATATCTACGTCAGCATTATTGGTGGCCAGGCATGAAGAGAGAGAGTTCAGTATGTGGCACGGTGTCTCACTTGCTAATGAATGAAAGCCGAGCACATGAGATCAGCAGGACTACTTCAACCTTTGTTGATTGCATAATGGAATTGGGAGCATATCACCATGGATTTCGTGAGCGGACTACCAAAGACTCGCGAGAGCTTGGATTCGATTTGGGTCATTGTCGATCGATTGACCAAATCTGCACACTTTCAACCGGGTTAGATTTCAACTACAGCCGAGGAGATTGCTAGACTGTAAATTCGAGAGATCTTGCGACTACACGAAGTTCCTGTTAGCATTGTGTCAGATCGAGGATCTTTGTTCACTTCAAGATTTTAGGAGGCATTGTAGAAAGTTTTGGGTACGAGGCTTGATTTCAGCACCTCTTATCACCCACAGACAGATGGCTAAACGGAGAGAGTCAATCAGGTCCTTGAGGACATGTTGCAAGCTTGTGTGATGGATTTTGGAGGCAGTTGGGGAGAGCATCTACCATTAGTGGAGTTTTCCTACAACACCAGTTTTCATGCGAGTATTGGTTTGGCACCTTTCGAAGCGTTGTACGGTCGAAAGTGTCGTTCTTCTGTATGTTGGTCAGAAGTAGGAATTCTTGGACCCGAGTTAGTGCAGTAAAGCATTTATACAGTTAAACTTATTCAGGAGAGACTGAAGGCAGCTCAAAGCAGGTAGAAGAGCTACGCTGCAAGAGTTAGCGAAAGCTAGAGTTTGCAGTTGGAGATCGTGTATTTCTCAAGGTTCATCGTTGAAGGGAGTTATGCGTTTCGGAAAGAAAGGGAAGTTAGCACCTCGTTTCGTTAGACCCTTCGAGATTCTTAAGCATATTGGACGTGTTGCTTATCGAGTGGCTTTGCCGCCTCAGCTGTCGGAGATTCATAACGTATTTCACGTATCACTTCTACAGAAATATGAGTTAAACGCTTCGAATGTGCTAGATTGGATGCAGCTGGATCTTCTAGAAGATGTCACTTATGTTGAGAAGCCGATACGAATTCTAGATCGTAAAGAACAAGTGTTGCGGACGAAGGCGATAACATTGGTGAAGATTCAATGGGGATATCATGACGAGACAGAAGCTTCTTGAGAGTGAGAGTCTGAGATTCGGGAGCGCTATCCACATTTGTTCGAGTATTGACGTACGCAATTTCGGGGACGAAATTCTTTTAAGGGAGGTAGGTTGTAATGACCTAGATCCACTAAGAGAATACCCACACTTAATGATTTAATTTTTCCATATTTAAGGGTATTTTTTGGCATTTATTTAATATATATATGTGTGTGTGTGTGTGTGTGTGTGTTATTATAAATGCAAATTTGATTTATATGAATTACTATTTAGTAGTTGGGGTCATTTTGATATTGTAAATAGTATGGGGTTTTGATTAATATGAAATCAAAACAATCTTAGCAACTTCCGTTTTGAACGCACGTCCAATAGGAACGTATGTTTGTTTTGGATGCTTAGGTTTGAGATTTGGATGAGTTTATGCCACGACCCGAATTCCAAGACACCGCTCGTGTCAGCACGAGAGTAAATCTCGAATTCCAAGTCGAGACTCTCACCCCCCAAATTTAAACACTCACTATCTACGCACAACAGGGGTGGTACAACACACTTAACTCACAGAGAAACCTACCATCTATCGTAGGTTCACAGCGGAACATAAATGTAATTAAAATACTAGAAACATAATTACATATTAACCACATCGAAACTTAGAT
>JAUPMG010035402.1:0-14494 GCA_031762675.1 Pachysandra terminalis | reverse complement strand
CAGTCAAAGTCAAACATGTAAACTAACTTATTAAAATTTTAAATTACCCTTATATTTTAATTAATTACAAATAAATCTCTATAAAAGTTCAGGTTATTACAAGCTTATCCCAAGCTCTTATGTCTTAAGCTATTTCACAATTTTAGTAATATTTTTAATATACATATTTTACCCCTAAACTTTCATAAGCACTTAAATAAATGTTATTTCTAAACTTTAATAATATTTTCATAATACCTAATTTACCCCTAAACTTTCATAAGCACTTAAATAAATGTATTTTCCAAAAGCTATTTTCTTCAAATAAGCAGTTTATTGTTGTTGTGGTAAGTGCTCCCATTGAGCAACTTATCAATGAGTGCTTATCCATAAGCACAAATGGGGCCAAACGCAGCGTAAGAAAAAGTGAGATTAATAATAACTTAGGCTGCGTTTTACTTGGCTTATATAAGTGCTTATTTCAGCTTATAGCTTATTAAGGCACTTTTTAAATTTGAAAGTGTGTTCGGTAACACTTAATGGGTAAGTGCTTACCCATAAGCAATAGAGGAAGGCTACCCATAAGGAGAAGCTGTTGAGAACAACTTCTCTTATCACTTATGCGGAAAGCTATTTCTAAACTTCGTAATATTTTTATAATACATATTTTACCCCTAAATTTTCATAAGTTCTTAAATAAACGTTATTTCTAAATTTTAATAATATTTTTATAATACTTATTTTACCCGTAGACTTTCATAAGCACTTAAATAAATGTATTTACCAAACGCTATTTTCTTCAAATAAATAGTTTATTGTTGTTGTGGATAAGTGTTCTCATTGAGCCACTTATCCATGAGTGCTTACCCAAAAGCACAAGTTGGGACAAACGCAACATTAAACATGGCATTTGTCCTGCACCATTTGTTGCAGCAAGAACTGTGATTGATGTTTTTTATTTTTATGTGATTTTTCTGCAAAAAAAAAAATAATTATTTTTAATACAAAATGACCAATCACAACTCTTGTTGCAGAAAATGCAGTACACAATAAGTACTCAAAAATTTTCCATTTTTTTTTGGTCAGACGCTCAAACATTTTCCATCTAAGAAGAAATAAAGCAAAATCCGGTGGGACCCACCATGCTACTGATTAGGGGTGGCGATGGGTGAGGTGACTTGCCCGACCCTATCATTCGGCGAGCTTGGACAAGGGTAAGTGGCCAGTAGAGCCGGACCGGGCTGAAATTTAAGGCCAGATTACGTTTTCGGGTCAGAGTTGAGTTTATAGTAGGTTCGCCTGACCCAGCCTAGGCCGACCAATGCATTACATATAATTACTATTTTTTATATTGTATAAATATAAATATTATGTTATCAATACAAATGTCTTACTTTATTTTCATAATCATACTATTTTATAGATTAATATACTATAAATCTCAAAACTTTTAATTTTTTTTTATAGGTATTTATGAAATATCCTTGAAATTTATAGTTTTTTAATTTTAAAAAGTAATCAATTTAAATTTGTAAGGCCGGGCTGAACCGGGCTTGGGCTGGATGTTTTTTAAATACAACGAGTTCGGGTTTATACCTTTGAGCCCGAAGGTCGGACCGGGCCGGGCTGGGGCCGAAATAAATTCTGTTATGTTGGGGTATAAGCCCGGCCCGAGACCAACCCGTAGCCACCCCTGACTTGCGTGGAGGAGGGAAAGCAAGGCGGACCTGAGATCGGGCCGGTACAGTTCGCCTTTTTCAAGTACTTTAACGAAGAATCTCCCTGCTATTTAAACGATTCGAGAGCGGGAACTAATTTCGACAACGGTCTGTAATCTCTCTAGTCTTTCCTTCTCTGCTTCTCTTCTTCATCCAAGGAAGAAATCGAAGATCGAAACTCTACTTCCAAGAAAAACCAGTCTAGGACAGTTTACTTAACATGCGAACTCGCTTTCTCAACATCGACTACTTCAATTGCGCTTCGAACGAAGCCCTAGAAAACCTAAATTTCCCGAGTCTTCCAGTTCCTCATCTCGATTCTTGGAGTATCTGCAACGAAGAAGAATTATGTTGTTTTGATTCTGTTCTAAGTATCTCTCTGAAAATCGAGACGTTACCAATCGAGAATGCTCTTTCTAGATTCTTATCTGACGTTTTCCCTCACAGTATCGACGTTGGAAATGAAGATTTTTCTGTTACTTGGTCTCAGTATGGAACGGCAAATTCTGATGGGAGAAAGGATACTGAAGAACAGAGAAATTCCAGATCTGAAATTGTTGATATTCGATCTCCAGAGGTATTGCAGTGATTTCGTTGATTGTGCTCGTGAATTAGCTGGAATCTGCTTAAAATCTCTCTTCTGAGGCTGTGTGTTTTGTTCGAATAATTAAATTTAAGAGATTGAGAATCTCTGACCAAATCACTGAGATCGATCATGCTAAATGTAACAGTGATTACTTTTTTTCTGCGTGGGAATCTTCTCTTCGAAAATTCTTTACGAGTCTGAAATTGCTTTCAGAAGGAAAATTCCTATTCTGATAACGAACTATACGGAGATGAACCAACGAATTTCTGATTTGAACTTCTGCAGATTGAGACTATAGATATAAGAGAGTGATTGATGAATCCGAATTTGAGATCGATATTACTAAATGTAATAGTGATTCCTTTCATTCGGCATGGAAATCTTCTCTTCGAAACTAGCCTGAAATTGTTTTCAGTAGGAAAATTACATTTCTGATAACGAACTATACGGAGATGAACCAACGAATTTCAGATTTGAACTTCCGCAGATTGAAACTATAGATATAAGATAGTGATTGATGAACTCCGAATTCAGCTGTGCTTTTTTTGTTCGTTGAAGTTCTGTTTGTGCTTACTTGCAGAAAGAAACTGAAGACAAGAGACTAAAGAGTCAGAAAACTTTCAGATCTGAAGCTCTAGAGGTTAAATTTCCAAAGGTAGGTGAGTAACTTGCATCACGTTAAACATTATTTATTTATTTATTTAAATCTGTTTATTCAAATTCAGTTTTAAGACATTCTTCTACAGTCTTTAGTTTGTGCCATTGCAGAAGGAAGATGTTTCCACTGTTGAAAAGGATGAGGACAAGTTGTACGTATTCCAATTTGAAATACCAGAGCTGGATTCCCTATCGGTAAAACCGCTATATAAAGAAACTTCAAATATAGGTATATATTTGTGTATTTTTATAACAAAAAACTGGAGCTTCCTGACAAATATCTGCAGGATCATGCTTGCTTTTCTGAAAAAGAGGAAAGAGAAGTTCTTTCTGAAATTCCAGAGATTGAAATTCCTCCGGTAAAACTTACGTATTTTTACTTCCATAAATCGCATGGAAAGTAAACTTGGACTTTATTCTTTTGTTAGTTCCTTTTTTAGCAGTTTTTTAGTTGGGAATTTAAAATTCAGATGCTACATTGTGTTGAATTTGGAACTTCATATGTTATAGTATTGAGAGTAGAGATATGCCATTTTTTTTTGCTTTATAATTTTTGAAAATTTATGGTTTGATGTTCATATAGCTTCCGATAATTTAGGAAATGTAGTGGTTATCGCTGCTTCATCTCCGTCATATTGCAGTATATGCATAATACCTCGACACTTAAAACTGTTACATTGGATGTTTATAAAAAATAAAAAATAAAAACAAATTCTTTGAATAACTTCTATATTAATGTGAACATATTTCAGAATTTGTTCAGGTCTGAACTAAGCCAGTGTTGACTCTATTGGCCCTAAGCCTGGATGCCAGCATAATACATTTGCCTAAATTATTACTGGATTCAAATTGTTGTTTCAAGCTTCCTAGGGCATCTTATATGGTTCTATACAGAGTAGAATGTCAAATCAAGATTCTTGTGGCAGAGTCCAAATGATAGGAATAAGGCTTGGGTAGTGATGATAATGGCAATTGATGTAAAGTACAATGGTGCCCTGTTTGGTCTAAAACAGGGAATTTGATGATTTCAACTGCTGGCTTCTTTCTTGGTATTTTCAAACAGGATGAAGAAACAGGAAATTTTATAACAAGTTATCATATCTAGATTAGATTCAGAGTTCTGATGGTTACCAATTGTTTTATATATATTTCAGTAGTAGGTATAATTTAATTGTAAATTTTTGCGCTTGTTATAGTTTTCTTTTTTGAGGTTGAGAAAAATGAGTTTCTGGATTTACGTTTAGTTGGTATTTGGTAAGCAGAAGAAGAAAATGACATGATATCCCTTTACAGAAAAATTATGCTCTTTTAGTTGTATTCACTTTCAGTTTTTTTCCTCATATTTCATTATTAATATTATTATAGCATCTTTTGAAAGCTTGATATGGTTGTTGCAATATATATATAGCTTATTCAGAAGGTTCTAAGTGCTGGTCTTGTCACTTTTCTTATTTATTAAAGTATGTGAAAAGCATTTTGATATTGGACTCGGGTTCCTCTCGCAGGATATGCTCCAACTTGGGGTCATCATTCAGCACCCTAACAAGGTAACAGAATCAGTTTATTCAGTTGATGACATGGCTTCAGAGTACTACATGGATCAAAGACGAGCTTTCGTGGAAGATGCTGGTTCTATTGAGGACAAAACTCTTCTCTATCCTAGCAGATTTCCTCTTATGGAATTGAACGAGATTGCTTTGGAATATCACACAAGCTCGCCCATGGAAGATGAACTTCATTTACTATTTGAAAATATTGTCCGCCAGAGATGGATCCAAAAAGATAATCTGATGGTTGATGACAATGAGCTTTTGGGATCTATGCATGTTGATATTATAGATTATTTTATGAAACCTTATCCATTAAAACAATGCCTGGAATCTGAACTCCCGTGCTTTAATTTGGTGCTAGAAATGGATTTTATAAGCCTAGAAGACACTGCATATATAAGCGGGGAATCAGAGGTTCATCTAGAGACATCAGATAGTGTTTTTTTTCCGGTGATCCACCCAGTTCATTTCCAGGAGGTCCAGATCCTTGATTTGGACGAGTTTCAATGTTTTGAAGTTTTTTCCAGCTATCAAACACCCATTGAGCCAGAAACATGTGATCAGACATTCAGAGAAGATACAAGCTCCACTATGAATTCTTTTGAATCAATTGTTAGTCATGAGTTAGCTCTGATGGCTGATACATTCAAATCATTGCCTATACCAATTCTCTCTGATGAAGAAAAGGTACAATCACTATATGTCACTGTCGAGGAAATTCTAGCTGAGTTAAAATCAAATCCGCCATCTGCATCTGATGGGATTTATTTAGATTGGCATCTTTTGGAGGACAATATATATAACCATGATATTTGTTCTACTTATTGGAACATAGTGGAGAGCATTGATACTTATGACATTGACTCCATACTGAAATCTTTTAATGACGGAATGGAGATGGTTGATTTTGTATTCTGTGATGACACTCCTGATGGCCCGAACATGTCAGAAAGCAAAGAAATAATGAATGAGCTCACTGATGCAACTTTCGTGGTTAGTCAGCCTCCTATTGATATTGCTACGTGTCATTTGTCGGTCAATAATGATCAAAAGAATGGAAGTGGAGAGCCATTATCTGAGATGAAAACTGAGAAGGTTTTGATGATATTTGAATCTATGTTACAGTTCAGTGATCTTGATTTTTTCTTGAATCCTCGGGAAGCCACTACTAGGAGAAATTGCAAACGTGCAGTTCAGGAGACATCTGATACCAAAGCCAAACTTCCTGTCGTTTCTGCAGGCAACTTAGTCTCCACTTGTGCTTCTGCTGAAGTAAAACTGCAGCAGTGGGATATTGAGGTTCACCGAGTTAAGCTGTCTAACCATCTTTTGAATCTAGTTGACAACTTCAAGAAGAGCTACCTAGGAGTCATTGAAAATGATATTGAACTGCAAAAGAAACTTTACTTGCTCCCAGATGTGGATAATTTTGACTTGCTGAGCCTTCCAAAACAAAAGTTAATGGAGTGGATTGTAAATAAAACTGGAGAACAAACCACTTGGCCTTATAGAGATGAAACCACCATGGCATTGGTCATGCTATATGCGATTAAGCAAGTGGTTTTTTACTTGTGTTTTTATGGTATCCATGCAACCCTTTTGTATGTAGATAATCTATGTCAAAACCTGAAATACATGAGATTTAGATTAAATTCGATCCACTCCTTGGTAGAAGATGCACAACAGAAGGCGGATAATAACATAATGGAGTTACATCCATCGCTATCTGTTATCCAGGGGATTTTGAGGTCAAACACATATCAGACTGGTTTAAAAGCATTGTTTGTAGCTCACAAGGTTTTCTGGTGGCCATTGAAGAGACTGTTGACTTCCATGAGAAAGTCGTTTTATGAAGTACAAAATATTCATAGACCTACAAATCAACCAGATGCTTGTAATAGAAATGAGCTTACAACCATTACAGTGGATGCTTTTCTGCGTTCAGATTGCTTATTAATATCGCACGAGTAAGTATGATTGTTATCAACAGATTTGAGTTTTTTCATGAAATGCTAAATGGTGTGGTTGTTTTTATTTATGCTAGTAGTTGATTTTCTATTTTTAATGTTTCAGGGGCAAAATTTGTTAGAATTTGTCTTTTCTTTTTCTCGTGAACATATGCATACATCTATCTATCTATCTATCTATCTATATATATATATATATATATATATATATATGCATGTATGTATTAACTGGTTTCTCTTGCGGCATATTTGAATATTGAATCTGTAGCTCAATTGATTTACTGAAGTATAGTTTTGATCACAGTTTACACATAGAGAATAAAGGATAAAAAGTTTCCCTCTTTTTTCAAAGCGACCCTGTGGGTACGTGGGTGGGGGTGACAACCTCAAACTGTAAAAAGTATACCTTCTATTATCAGGTGGATACTGTTTCCTACATCACAGTTTACATGTGAAGAAAAAAGGAAAAAAAAAAAAACCTTTTTTTTTTTTTCAAAGTTACCCATGTGGGTGGGGGTGGGGGGAGCAACCTCAAACTGTAAAAAATATACCTCCTATTAACAGGGTGGATACCGTCTCCTAGTTCATGGTGCATTCCGGAAGCAGAAACATGGCAAAATCTTGGCATGGGCATAGGCCTCACAAATTTGTGAAACATTCTTCAAGGTATTGCCAAAAATGATGTCAATTGAGTTATGATTTGTGGTTTATTACTTATAAGACGATGATAGTTTTTTGTGGGGATAGGATGCCATTCTATGAACATATGTAACGTATTGTATACCAATATGTACACACCTGCAATGGAATTCAATTTTTGTAGTGATGAATTCTTCTTCTAGACGGTTGTTAGAATCCCAAATAGCTGCGACTTCTCAATCTGTCTCTTCACTAAAACTTTCTGACAAAAGGCAAAGTAATTTTCATGTGAATAGGGTTTTTCCAGTTGCTTTTAGATTCTGAATGTCGGGGACGAATTGTTGGTTGTAAGGATGCCACAGGATAATGGAGGAAGTATACTAGGAAAGCTGTTTGTTTAGGAGAGGAGCAAAGAGTATATCACATGTTTTCAATGTCTTATGAGGTATCAAAATTTGGAAGTCCAATTTTTTAGAAAAAGTAGTTGGCAGGTTATCACTGTCTACAGATGCTATGCCCCTGTTTATTTCTCTTATATAGAGCTGGAGATTTCTGACCCTACTTGCCAACCCACAATAAAAGTCCCATTTTAAACTGGTTCAGGTTGGTGTTGCATGGGGTATTGATACCCATAGGTCAATAAGTGCGAACACACCTAAATATGAGCCAAGTTTCTTCAATGGGTTTACAATCAAATATGTCAATCCAACCTATGATTGGACCAGTTTTGGTTGGCTATTGTAGCCTTTTTATATGCCATGCTCAACCATACCTAATTACAACCTGAACCAGACCCATTATTTCCATCTCTAATATCTCATTTCTCCAAGGTATGAAGTTTGTATGAATGCTCTTATGCGTTTAAGCCATAAAAAGCAATCTCTACCTGAGAAAAAAAATCCTAAGCATGCTTCTGACTTAGGAGGTTTCTTCAATTCAGTGATTGCTCAAACTCAAGATGTGTGAGTTAAAGTGCAAAAAGGCATATATAGCTACTTTTCTGTGATACATGGAGGGATGATATGACTTGGGTCGATGGTTCTCATGCTTAAAGACTAAATCTTTGGCCTGTTTATGTTGGAGGACATTAGTTACTGTCACAGTGATGCTTTCCTTCGTTGGATTAACCTCTAATCTTGTTAATTTTCCATGTGGTGAATTTTCTTTATATCTTAGAAAAAAGGTGTGCTATTCCAAATGTATGCTGAATAGATCGCGTTCTTGGGATATCTGGGTAATGTATAGGGCCAATCATTTTCATGATTGTTCAATGCCTTAAAAGAAGTTGGGATTCTCTAGTTTTCCCATTTATCTTTTTTTCTTAATTATTTTAATTTTAATTTTAATGTATATTTCCTGTATAGTTTGTATGATTAATTGTTTATGTGCCTGCTTTTCATGTCGTAATGTCTGCTATCACTTTTGGAGAAGGTAGATTCTTAATATTTTTATGATTAACGAGTTTTTGGCAGTGAATAATGCTTCTCTTTAATTATGAAGGTATGTTTCTGCATCATTCCCATTCAACAAGTTCGACATCATCTTGGAATACGGAGATTCATATAGCTCATCTAGAATATCTGCTATTTCCCCGAAAATAGTTGGTTTGCCTCCTCTTCACTTCTTAAAGGTAGAAGTGGAGGATTACACTGTTGTCAAAGCACTTTGTGAAGGCTTTGGTATTAACCAGAATACTGATCTTACAATGGTAATTTTTTTGCTTGAGCATCAGTTTACCAAATGAGATGTTGAAAATTCATTCTGTGATCCAATTTCAATAATATTTGACTTGATTAACTCCTAAAGATTGTCAAAAATGTAATTCTTTTATATATTCTTCTCTGTTCATCGACCATGTTGCACAAATACAGATGTACATCATATTATAACATGAACACGGAGCAATGTATTTGTTGAACTCTGATAGAGTAGTTGGCATTGGCAGCAAGTTTCATGTACCTTCAAAGAACACTCTTTTACGTTGAAATATATTTGATTGTTCCAACTTTGAATGTTATGTCATATTTATGCCTTAACCTAACCGTCATAATCCTAGGTCCTTGATCATTTAGGAGAGAAATCCTACATTTTCATTTGGATCATACACAATATTTGATTCTTAAATCCTATCAAACTCTATGACATCATTTCAAATCAAGTTCATTTCTTCAATATAGTTTTGCTCTTCCCCTTCTTTTTTCCTTTTCCTATTTTTCGATGAAAAATTGTGGAAGAAGTGCTTGTTTCAGGAGCAATGCATCCAGAATGAACTATAAAGTTTACCTACATTGTTGTTTATTGTAAGAACTTTTCGTTACTTATGTTTCTCCCATGCACTCCATCATAAATGATTTTTCATTAACTTATTGTAGGAAGACCAAAAAGGATCTGGATGGAGTCGGTCAAAAATGATTTAAGTACACATAATTTGACCCAAGGTATGATCTTTGACAGATTAGGATAGTGAAATACGATTGGTGTTACCAATCCCAATTAGTTGGGATAAAGCATTTTGTTCTTATTGTTGGATGTTATCCCATGCAAATCACCTTACAAATCTGTTAAACACCACTTACTCTGAAAGCTCAAGTTGTTAGAGAAAGGCACAACAATGTATATCAAATGGTTCAACACCCTCCCGCACGTGCAGGCTCTACACGGGAACAACACATCCATGGGAGAACACAGGGCATTGAGGCAAACACACAGCACAAACACCCGCACGGCAACAACACATCCGTGGGAGAATAAACACAGAAACATATACCCCCTGGGATTCGAACACTCGACCTCCCGATCTGATACCATGTTAAACACCACTTACTCTAAAAGCTCAAGCTGTTAAAGAAAGGCACACCAAAGTATATCAAATGTTTCAATAAAATCTATTCAACATGTTACACTTTTTTTTTTAATAAGTAAAATGTTACACCTTATACACACGTACAAGTAAGGTGATGTACTAAAACAACTTTTTTTTTGGTAATAGTACTACAACAACTATAGTGACGATAATTTAGTGAAAATTGGAGATATACAAAATTGAGTAAGGCATTTGGTATCCTAAAGAGTAAAATAGTGGGGGGGATTTAAATGTCCAAAATATGATCGGAAAAAAATAGTTTTGGAAACGACAACATTTACGAATTTAATGGGAAACAAATTTTACATGTTTAAGAACTTGGGAGTCTTACTTAACGAATTTTTTTTTTCTCATTAGACGAGAACTTGAATAAGTTATTGAGTTGATAATATGATAGTTAGCTTGTATCATTGTTTGAGTTGATGATAAGGTAGTTTATTTTCTTTATTGAGAGGTTATTCGTCAAGACTAGTTTAAATGTTTTATTTGCGTATAGAATAAACCTAACATATAACAACAATATTCATGCTAATATTTGAGGTAAGTTGGAGCAGAAATATGGTGTTATGGGATGGAGTATGAAGATTAAAATTAATTTAAGTCCTAAATAAAATTTTCTTTTTTACATTTCTGAATTTTTACAATCTCTAAGGCTGTTTGGAACCTTGGATTTCGGGTGAAAAAAAAACAAAATAAAAAAGAAGTGGAAAATAAAAGAAAAGAAATGATATGTATATATATTTTCTCAGGCGTTTGGTTAAGATGAGAAACACAAAGAAAGAAAGCTCTGTTTTGGCGATTTCAGATGACTTTCCCGTGAGGTCTTGTATACACCGGAGCCTCTTCTCTTGTTTAGTCAATGTTGTTGGTAACTTGTATGGTTCCCACTCTTTGGCTTTACCCGTGAATTGTCTAGTAATAGGTCTTTTAACAATGAGATTTACCCATATAGTAGCGGTATTTAGTTATGAAAGTTGACTAGGTAGTTGCTGTTAGTCCATTATTGCAAGAGGCATATATACTTATGGTGTGTGCAAAAGTTTTTTCTTTTTCTAATATATGCTTGTGTGTGTGTGTGTGTGTGTAAAGTTATCCATATATTCATGTACTTATGCAGGTACCTAAAAGCATTGTAGTAACAGACAGCGGAATGAGAACTCCAAGTAGAAACTGATTTGGACTTTAAACAATTTAAAACTAATAAATAAAATGCACCTGAATTTGTAAATTATAATGCCAGACATTTATCTTTTGGCACTGATACTCTATTATAAGAGAGAAGCAAAAAAATAAAAAAATAAAAGAAGGAAATTGAAAATAAGAAGATTTAGGGAGGAAAATTAGGGCCAAATCAATTAATCATGTATCCTTGGAGATAATATGTTGTTGGAGAGCCTTGCCCAAGGTTTTTCCTATATTTGTTGCAGAAGGTAGTTATTTGATCTTTTTTCAGTTCTATTGTTTGATCATATAGCTGCCATAGTTTGGCTGTCCTGGTGCATTTGACATCTAATTTTCATAGTTTGCTTTTATCCTTATATAGATTTTCCACTTTTTGGTTCCAATCATACTGTACAAACTTATGGACTGACGTTAACCATGTCCTAGGAAGGAGTTTATCAGTCCATTTCAACCCTAAATGAGGGAATGAAGGATCAGAAGTTCATGGAACTGTTAAATTATGTACCTATGGAGGATAAATCTATCAACATGGGATCTTCAGAAGCTGTGGATAAAGCAGAAACTTGCTCTGAGCCTATGCCAGTTCCTTCTATGCTGTTTGCTACAGAATCCAAGCAAGTACAATCAAGCAATGTAGCTTTTCCTGATATAGTAATCATTGTGAACACTCAAAATTTTGATAAAGAAATGCTAATATCACGGAGAAGCACATATCAAAAGATCCTTGCACTGGAGGAAAGAGGAACACAAGTTGTGGAACGTGAGATTAATATGCCTGTGGATATTATCTTTAGTGCCGCAATGTGCCTAGCATGGTATGACTGCAGAAACATTGGAAAGAAAGCAACAGATACAGATGAAGCTTCTTTTTGTGTACCTTTGTGTGTGGAGAATATCGCAACAAATGTTTTGACATCACTGAGCTTTTCGTTCAGTATTTGCATCCTGGTAATTATTCCATCTCTGACATTCTATCAATTCAATTATTTGCTTCCTAACTATTCAAAAGAAAGAAGAAGAGGTCCTTAATATAAAAATGAAAGTTTCTTTTCACATTCTTTCATATTCTTTGGGTTTCTTTTGACACCAGCCCTTCTGCTGTGGGAAAGCAATCATTTCCATTGATCTCATTGATATGTTGCACATAAATGTGAATCATTATTAGAAACCATACAATCTGTCCCAAAGTAGGTTAGATAGCAAGTTGTGCTCAAGGAATTTTGTCGAAATTTCGATTTCGTTCATGTGGCAAAATTGAAATCCCAAAATTTCGTTCTGAATTGTTTTTTGGAATATTCCGTCCGAAATTTCGAGAAATATTTTTGGAATACTTCATCGAAATAAATTTATTTCGGTCAAAATTATAATTTAAACAAAAATTTCAAATTATTTTGTCGAAATCATCGAAATTTTGGTGATTTCTATGAAATTTTGTTATTTATTTCATGAAAATAAAGGGAAAAAAAAATCTGTTAAAATTTTGCCGAAATCACCAAAATTTTGGTTATTTAAGACCTTGGTTGTGCCTGTAGAGGGAAGCTATTTCTATATTACACATGCATGTTCACACAGCTTATGTAGTATATCTGCGCAGAGAACTATTACATTTGACCTAAGGGTATTTTGTAAATGCATTGAAGACATCTTGATGTTGTGGTCACCTTTATTAACAACATAGGTATTTTGCTTAATTTGGTTACTTCAGAAAGCGTGCTTATTATCTCCGTTTTACATGCCAGTACTGTTATCTCTTTATTTCTCTGACTAAAACTAGTTCTTTTGAGTTAGACCCATCACGTTAGAGTTGGATGTCGTGAGTCGACTACATGTAAAAAATTCATCCTACACTGCACTTGTATTCAAAGAATAAAAAACAAATCTTGATAAATTTGATCTATATTGGTTGATGACGGTTTGCTAATTTGGTCAATGATTTTTAGGAGGAAGATGCTTTCTTCTAATAAGAGCTTTCTTCTTATAACAGAAGAAAAGGCATTTACTTCAAATATATGAATTGAAGATTTTTGGTGGTTATTTTACCCCCATTTACGACGTGGATTAAGTCGATGAATAAAATATGGCTAAGTAGAATACACAAAGGTCTTTATTGCAACGCATATTTTGTAGCTTTCAGAGATATTCTTTTGTGCTTAGAATTTTCTTCCGTTTTTGTTTCATATAGCATGTGATGTCTTTATTGGAAGGCACATTTTGTACCGTTCAAAGACATTTTTTTTTGTGTTCAGAATTTTCTTCCGTTGATGTTTCATATATTATGTGATTTGTTTGATCTTTGCGTTTTTAACATGTGAAGTGTGTACAAACTTTTTTTTTTGGGTTTTAATTCCAGGTCTTTGAGGGAGAAAGCAGCTTCCTTGCTGCGATAATGGAGTCATCAGATGATCTTTATGCAGCCGCAGCTAGCCTAGGAGTTGATTTACAACTCTTTTGCTCATATTCATCTGCACTAACAGATGAAATCATTCTGAGCTGCATTGAATATGCCACCAAATTAACTAGAACCCAATATCCAAAGATGCCTGAATCAGAAAGCCTTGCAGAATCGTTTCTTACCAGATTTCCTTCGATTAATCCACTATCAGCTCATGCAATACTGTCCTCTGGACGTATGCTGGTGGAGTTTCTTGAATGGACGTATGACCACAAGATCCAGGCAATTGGAAAATATTGTGTTCCTGATGAAAGTATTGCACTACTTAGCGCTGTGTGTCGATATGGGGTGCAAGAGGAATCTAAATCTGGAATGACAGAATGTTCCTCAGCATCTTCTGCTCCAGACTCAGAAACTGGTCACTGTAGGATTGAGTCCGAAAGAAAAAGGAGAAAATATACCATGAGTCCTCACAAATTTGACATATCTATGGATGATTATTTGCATGGTATGCCATTAAACAGATCTCAGGAAGGAAGAATGAAGCCTTCTAGATTGTGTGATCCGCATAAGTCACATATATCAGAAGTCCCTGATATATTAGATGGGATCAAGAAGTCCATTTTATTTTCAAATGACAAATTGTTTGTTCAGAAACACGGTTCAGATATCGATATAGTGAATGATTTGGACTGGGATGCAATCAACAGCACTGAGACTATGCATGATAAATTTGCAGGTGAAGTTATTGACCTCAACAATAGTTGCTTACTCGGTGAAGATTTGTCCTTTATTCCAAACAGTATAAATTTCACAAGAACTGCACCTAAGATGGGAAAAGATTCTATACTTGGAACCTCAACAACTACCAAGAGATTATCATTTGATACAAGAAACCATCCAGCCTTCCCTAGTGCTGCAGAGATTGATTCTGACTCTGATATTTGGAGTTCTTTAAAGG
>JAUPMG010035391.1:0-14494 GCA_031762675.1 Pachysandra terminalis | reverse complement strand
TAAATCTTCTGAGAACTAAAGGATTATCTACAAATTACAATCCTATAAATACTACAGCTTATCTGACCTTGAAGAGATAATATATTATATCATCATAAAAATACAACAAAGTGTGACCAGTGTAAATAGACACTTGCTATGAGTGGTTCAATTCTAGCCAAAAATCAAAGAGCATAGAAAGAGTTTGCATAAAATCAAGGACTCAGAACTTATAATAGATGGTTAAAGACTACTGTTTTCATCCTAATGGTATTGAGCCCTTGAAAGATTACTAAAGACTGCTCTTGGTTTTGATTGACATAAATGGAATCCCAAGTGGTCACGAAATCTGGCCAAAATAGAAGAACACATCCATCCTAACAGCTGCAGCCAAGAGAGCATTGTCCTCAATTTTGAGATCCTCTGACAGCGGTCTTAAGAGTTGCTAGTCATAGTCAATAATTAAGATCTTGAGGTCAATCAACAATCTAAATGTTTTCATTAGAACATGAAAGTTCTCATTGATACAACGAAACAAAAAGCTTGTCCCTGAAACTGAAGACACGAATTCTTCAAACATACTGCCAGGAACTGGGTTTTGATGGTTGGCCTACACTCGAATTTTGCAAACCTACAGCCATGAAATGGGTTTTAATTGTTGGCCTGCAATAAAAATAAAATCAAAACATATGTTAAAGGAGAGTCACGAAGAAGCCAAGAAAACGATAGACATCGAGTAACTTAAAAACACATAAATTGCATGATTGAAAATGGAATTACTTAAAACATTCTAATAAACATAGTATGCTATGTTAATATTCTTTTTTCTGTGTTCCTGTTCACCTATTATAAATCAATCACATTTATAGCATGTACAATAGCATAATATGTAATAATTTGAAAAATAATATTAATATAACTTATGAAATGTACTTTTTCTGGATCGGATTTGGATCGAAATTGAATCATGCATGGTGGAAAACTTTCATTTAGAAGAATCAAGAATGGACTGCAAATTATGTTTTCTCACATGAGCCAGCAGTTTCCATGCTATGTCAAATGACATAATAACATAAGCCAAAAGTGTCAAATAGGAAAAAGGCTTGCACATACACAATTAGAGAGAGAAAAGGGGGGAATTAGAAACCATGATTTAGAAGGGAATCCTTTTTAGAAACATGCGAGTTGTATTTAGAGAGAGAGAGAGAGAGAGAGAGAGAGAGAGAGGAGTTTTATTAGGAAACAACCCTTTTAGAAACGTGCAAGTTGTATT
Source organism: Pachysandra terminalis (assembly GCA_031762675.1). Classification (NCBI taxonomy): domain Eukaryota; kingdom Viridiplantae; phylum Streptophyta; class Magnoliopsida; order Buxales; family Buxaceae; genus Pachysandra; species Pachysandra terminalis. Next base: position 13,242 of record JAUPMG010035391.1, on the reverse strand, counting down.
TGGAAAGAGAGGCAAAGAGTTTTAATAGCAATTGAAAATAACAAATCACGTACCTTGAATTACTTTGATAAGAGAATAGATCAAAATTCTGCTGATCATTTTGCTCATCTGAACCTCTAAAATCTCAGTACTATAACATTATCCATACACTATGATTAGTTCCTACAACCACTAAATCTCTATTAGCTAATACCTTCTTATCTGAAAGTATTTGGTTCGCTGAATCATCACCTCCATTGTCTTTTCTTTTTGGGTTCTTTTCGTTTCTGTTCAATTATTCTTTATTATTGTTTCACCAACATAATAAGTTATCTGCTTTGAAGTCCTGAGAATCATCCTAATATTTTCCATCTAAACCTGAGCTATACACTTCAAATTAGCTATAAGCTTCAAATCAGACGTTCAAATTACAAACTCTGAGCACTCGGAGACCAGTTCTGAATATTATCACTTCTACAGATCAGAAATCAGATCTGAACACTATCATTTCTGCAGATCAAAATCCGAATACCTTGAATTACTTTGATAAGAGAACAGATCAAAACTTTGCTGATCATTTATGCTCATCTTAACTTCTAAAATCTCAGCACTATAACATCATCTATATACTATGATCAGTTCCTACAACCACTAAATATCTATTAGCTAATACCTTCTTATCTGAAAGTATTCGGTTCGCTGAATCATCACCTCCATTGTCTTTTCTTCTTGGGTTCTTTTCCTTTTCTGTTCAAGTATTTTTTAGATGGATAGGTTATGGTTTTACCAACATAATAATTTATCTGCTTTGAAGAATAAGAAAGATATAAATTATACCAATCCATATCCACATGCAAGGATCACGAATTCAAATACTGGAACTCAGCAAAGGTGCTTCATTACAAATTCCCTTGTTTAAAGGGGAAAAAATAATGAAAAAAACATGACATCAACGCAATCTCTAAACACCAATAACACATATCAGATCAATTAATTAGAGCTTTAAAACATTAACCTAGAAACATAAAATATAAGCTGGAATCTTTACAGGAAATTATCTAAATAAAAGAATTTAAAATAAGATGAAAATTACATTTTATCAAAGCATAACAATCATGCTACCAATCCAGAATTTCATGAAAAACCCATAATAGTTCTAACAATATCAGCAAATGAGCTAAATCCAAAGATAAAATAAGCTAGAACATCACTATATAGGAAATTATCTATGAAATTCTAAAACTTTGGTTAGCGTTTGGATTTACATTATATTCGATTGAAGCAAATAAACTAAAGCAAATCGACAGGAAAGCTGAGCCAAACTTCAAGGTATCTAACTGCTAAAAAAATGGAATTCAAAGCATAAAAATCATGCTACCAATCCAGAATTTCATGAAAAGCCCATAATAGTTCTAACAATGTCTGCAAATGATCTAAATCCAAAGATAAAATAAGCTAGAATATCACTATATAGAAACTATCTTTGGTTAGGGTTTGGATTTACCTTATATCCGACCGAAGCAAATAAACTGAAGCATATCTCTACAAGTGATCGGATGGTCTGAGTCCTGATTGGCCCTTGGAGATGGTGTTAGAGACACTGTAATTTTTTAGACTACATTGAGATTACTTTATTTTCTTTCGTATACTTTGGTTTGACCCTATGGAAGGCGAATGTTGTAATAGAGATCTTATAGATTTTATTACCTTGATTATGGGTTGATAGCTCAACCTACTTGGTTAGGCTATGGTTTTAATTTTGATAGACTTCCGCTGGTATTTATTCTGTTAAGACTCTGATTCAACCTGGTAGGGGTTGATGTTGTGGCTATTTATCTGTATCCATGCGGTGGGTCCGAAGGTCGGTTCCATGGAATCCTCGAGATCCCATATTTTGGATTTTGACCCCGACAACTAGATAGTTCTCTTTTTGTTTTGTAAGACTACTAGATAGTTCTACGTACTGATTGAGATGGTTTTATATATTTCGTACTATTTAGTCGTATTAGAAATATGTATAACTATAACAGAAAATATTGATTTTAATGTTTGGTTAATAGGAATGAATGAGAAAAGTTTTTATTCTGTCCATATTTTACTCTTCATTGTATAAGTACAAGAAGAAGGAAGCTTTGTTGGTGGTAAGATGGGGAATATGCTCTTCTCCTAACTTTTTTATTTTTTTTCCTACAAATTCCTTTCTATTTTATCAGAAAAAGGCTATTTTTCTGCAGACAAAGGAGTTTGACTGAAACATTTTTCGTGGAACCCATACTTTCCGGATATCCAGCACATATTTTGCAAGAAAAGTCTTTCCTTTATTTCCAGGCTATCTGAATAAAGCCTAAGGGATTCACATGTATTGAACTGGGTCTTTCTAAATATCTCCATTAGAAAGCTAACCTGGATCAATGAACTCGATTTCATAAGTGAATACATTAATCACAAGGACCGATTTTGGATATTCATAACTTTTTCAATAAAATCCTCCATATTGGTAGAATTGGTATCAAGGAAAAATACTTGGGAGCTCCTGTGTACCTTCTTAGAAGTAAAAAGGATACTTTTGAAGAAATTTTACAGAGAATGAAGCAACCATACCTATCTATCAGATGTCATGTTTTAAAATGCCAAAAATCTGATGCAGGGAGGCAGAAAAAATTCAAAGAGGCTTTTGGTGGAAACACAATGACAATAGAAAGCCGATGATTTTGAAATCCCGGGACAAATTATGTTGCCCTAAATCATGGGGAGGTTTGGGATTTAAGAAAATAGAAGATATGAATCATGCTTTATTGGCAAAGCAATTTTGGAGACTTCATCACACTCAAGATCAGATTTGGGCAAAAACATTATGTGCAAAATACTCCCCAAAATCAAGTATTTGGAATACTTCAGTAAAACATACAGCAACTTGGTCTTGGAGAAGTTTATTTTAGGGAAGGGATTTATTACAAGATAAACTTGTTTGGCAATTGGGAAAGAATTCAAAGGTCCGAATATGGCAAGACCTTGGATTATGGAAAAGGGTAGACACCATATTGGTCCTGGACCATTCAGGATTTCTGAAGCTTCAATAATTGGTGATTTCCTCTTGGGTGATGGATGACTTGGAATAAGGAAATTTTTTTGGATATTGTTGGATCTTTCTAGACTAACAAAATTACGAATATCCTTATTGTCCATGATTCCATGGATACCTTAAGGTGATGTGGATCCTCATCAGGACATGTTACGGTTAAAACGGCTTATTGAGAAGATCAATGGGTCTACTAATAATATTCATCCAGGAGGTACAATATTCATCCAAGAGACACAGATATATGGAGGAAATATTGGAAACTAAAGGGAGGAAATATTGGAAACTAAAGGGGCCTCACAAAATTCAAGTTTTTGGGTGGAAATGGCTTTCAAGGTGCCTTCCTTCAAAGATGATGCTCAAATCAAGGATTCCATCTTGGACTGATACGTTATGCCCAGTGTGCAAAGAGAATGATGAAACTATTGATCATATCCTCTTTCAGTGCCCTCAAATACAAAGAGTGTGGTTTGTCGTACCTTATTCATTTAGAACTAATACTCTTACTATTGAAGAATTTAAAATGTGGATCATTGGAAAAAATTGATTGTACTTTCCTATCCAAAATATTTTGTGTTGTTGCCATTATTTGGAGGTGGAGAAACTCTTGCAACTTGGGGCAAAGTCTTCTCTGTTCCAAGTACAGTCTCTAAGATCCTCTCTCTTTGGCAACAATGGGAATCTTCTTACCATAAATCTATTCCAGAGAGAGAATATTATTATATTTAGCAGTTCTACAAACAAATTTATGGATTGGATGACTATTTATTTCCATGAATCCAAGGATCCAAAATCCACTTCAGAAGCTTTCGGTTGTATTTGTTTTAACAATACTAATGTTTGCATGGCAGCCAAAGGAGAATTTAGACACTTTGTCTCAACAAGTGAAGCAAAAGCAACAGCAGCAAAAGAGGGCCTAAGATTTGCTTTATCTCAGGGGTGGAAGAACATCATAAATCTGGGTGATGCAAAAGTGATACTTGAATATATAGTAGGGGAAAACATGCAGGTTGAATGGCAACGTGAAGATACAGTTAGAAGATGTAGAAACTTGCTGGAAAAATTTGATAACATACAAGTGATTTTTTGTGGCCATCATAGGAACGTATTTGCTCATATAATCCAACTTTCTGTAGACATAATAGGTGTAGTCAATTATTTTTTTGATAGACTTCCTGGTTGTGTAAATAACTTAAGATATAGCAAGCTCTCTGATGTAACTGAACTTTAAATATGTATATTAATATTACTATATTGCCTAAAAAAAACTAATTTAATGAATTTTCTTCTTAGTGGTATGTAACATGAATTTGACCAGAACTAAGCCTGGATCCAGATCAGATCCGCACTCAAATCCAATACACAAAAATGAGTATAAAAAAGGGCTGGGTATAAGATCCGGATTCTACTCGATTGGGTTCTATGAAAAACATTCATATGTATGGAAGGATATATGATGGCAATCTGGGGTTTACGAAATAATTCAAGGGCATTAAAGTCTTTGTATCCGAAATAAAGTCATCAAGTTAAAGTTTTGTTTATTGTTTTGATCATACTTATTATTTGTATATAAATTGGGGGCATAATCTGAAATAAAGAAAGTAATACTTGCGCATAGATGAAAGTTATTTAGTTCAAAAAAAGATAAATATGTAAGTACTCGATAAAAATTATTAAGGTCTACCCCTTATTAAATGCTAGTTTTCGTGGCATGTGACAGTGGGGATAGCACATGTTCTTTTTTTTCTTTTGGTAGAAGATAGCACATGTTATTCACAATCAACCCAATAAATATTTCAAGATTACTATCTATATTGCGCGAGGTTGGGAAGATCTGTGAGTGTTTCTTGAGTGGTTTTGTGAATAGTCACCAAGTATGATATTACTGACTGACGAGAACCTAAATCAAATAGTGACCGTATCCCGTCTCTAGAAGAACTAAAGTGTCAAACTATTGGATTGTCTAACACCGATCGAACCAGACTAAGGAAAATAGTGGGTCATTGTGTTAGGGATCTTCTAACCCCTAAGGCTCTAATTGGGATTATGACTGAGCCTTTTGCAGTCTACCTACGTACCCAAATAGGGATCAAGTCAGGCGTAGTTCAAGAACTGGGAATTTCGTCAGAGGTCTCTCTTCTGTGATTTCGCATCCTCCTTGAATGAGGCAAGTGAGTTAGTATTTATAGCTTTTGGAAAAGAGTTAATTGTAGTTAGAATTCCTAACCATCGATTTTGATGGTGATCAAGACGTTTACCTGGGTGGTACACATCTGGTACCCCAGTCTCTTAGGTGGACCAATCACAAGTTGTTTGGATAATTACAGGTTTGCCACCAAGAAACCGTGACATGGCCTATAACCCCAATACAGCCAAGTGTTGGCAAGCCTCACAACCCCTCGATATGGGCGTTGGAAATCGGTAAATATAACTGGTAATGAAAGTTGTTTAGCCTTGGCGTCGTCGAGACTGTCGAGTCTTGGCGCCATCGAGGCTACTAGTCTTAATACTTTCGAGGTCCTCGAACCTTAGCACTTTCGAGACTATGTGACCTTCTACGTCGACGAGGTTCCCTCTAGATGGAGGATAGTATCGCCTACGACGTCATCGAGCATCGCTCTAGATTGAGGATAGTATCGCCTATGACGTCACCGAGCATCGCTCAAGACGGAGGATAGTATCGCTTATGACGTCATCGAGCATCGCTCTAGACGGAGGATAGTATCGCCTACGACATCACCGAGCATCGCTCTAGACAGAGGACAGTATCGCCTACGATGTCATCGAGCATTGCTCTAGACGGAGGATAGTATCGCCTACGACATCATCAAGCATCGCTCTAAACAGAGGACAGTATCGCCTACGACATCATCGAGCATCGCTATAGACAGAGTACAGTATCGCCTATGACATCGAGAATCGCTCTAGACAGAGGACAGTATCGCCTACAACGTCATCAAGCATCGCTCTAGACGGAGGAAATATTGCCTACAACATCATTGAGCATCGATCTAGACGGAGGAAGTATTACCTCCGATGTCATCGAGCATCGCTCTAGACGGAGGTAGTATCAACATCACTGAGCATCGCTCTAGACCGAGTGAGTATTGCCTACGACGCCAACGAGCATCACTCTAGACGGAGGATAGTATCGCCTACGATATCATAGAGCATCACTCTAGACGGAGGTAGTATCGACGTCTTACATCTTCCAGGGCTATCTCTCCCTTCAGGATAAATTCATATCGATGTGTCGACGTCTTACATCGTCCAAGACTATCTCTCCCCTCAGGTGTAAATTCATATCGATGTGTCGACGTCTTACATCGTCCAGGGCTACCTGTCCCCTCAGGTGTAAATTCATATTGACGTGTCAACGTCTTACATCGTCCAGGGTTGTCTCTCCCTTTAGGTGTCAATTCATATCGACGTGGTCACCAAGACGCATTTCTTTGGTGAATGTGAAGCGCACCTCTAAAGCTCTCAAGAACCCGTGGGGTTGTCCCATCGCAGGTGGGCGCCATCGAGTATGACTTGAGAGGATGTCCCATCACAAGTGGGACTCTCAAGAACCCGAGGGGTTGTCCTATCGCAGGTGGCCGCCCTCAAGTATGACTTGAGAAGTATTTCTGCATCGGTATCTTGCTGTAAAGGGGTCTGGCATCCCGCTGTGGAGTACCTGTTGATATTAGCTTGATTTCATATTCATTGTATGTATTGATTATCCTATTATTTATGTAATAAAAAGGATCATCACTATAGCGCACTATCTTCTCCCTATATCTATGTCTTGGTCGTATATTCCTTGAACCAGTTCCTCGAACCGACCAGGGTTCTTCCTTAGGAAGTTTCTGGGGGTTATACCCATGGGTATCAATTGGGATCTTGCTACGTGTCGGTCAAAGTCCTGATACGTGGCGGTCTGTTATTGGGCTATCTACCCTTACCATTTTTCATATCTACATTTCAGTCCCCTTAACCACGACGATCATCTTCAAGATATTGGCACGGTCATGGTATAGTTTAACTAACATTGTCACTGCACGCCAATCACTACCCTTGAGTATTGGCATGGCATGGAGATGTATCTCCTAGTTGCCATCCCATCATGGAGTATTGGCATCCCGCCTTGTAGTATAGAGATGCATCTCTTAGTCGGCATCCCGTCGTAGTGTATTGGCATCCCACAATGGAGTAAAGAGAGGCATCTCTAAGTCGGCATTCCGCCATGGTGTGATGACATCTCGCCACGTAGTATTGAGACGCATCTCTGTGGTAAATGTGAGGCACACCTCTATGTCGGCATCCCACCGTGGTCATGTGATAATATGATGAATATCATCAGCGTACATTGTTTGCCGCCAGGGTCAATTCCCTAGTACTGTGATCTGTTTTTGGACCTTCCTCTTTTTGTTTTTGGGATTTGGTGCATATGCTATGGGACTTGATAAGATTAAATCATAATAGCACTGTCTGGCACCATCTCATCAGCAGGATGGGGGCTGCCTTTGACGCCCCTTTGCTCCCGGGGTTTGGTTCGAGTACTATTAGTTTGACAGGATTGATACTAATTATTAATAAATAAATAATTTATTTTCCTAGCACCACCTCACCCACAGGCAAGGGCGGCCTTTACTACTATTAGTTTGATAGGACTAATATCAGCATTATCAGCTTGATATGACTAATACCAGAAGTATCAGCTTGATAGGACTGATACTAGCTTTGGTGTCATGCCTTGCCTACAGCAGCATTGGTGTGACTGATAGCTGCAGTATCAGCTTGATAGGACTAATACCAGCAGCAGTATCAGCTTGATATGACTAATACCAGCAGCATATCAACTTGATAGGACTGATGTCTGTTTTTTTTTTTGGGCATGGCATCATGCCTTACCTGCAGCAGTATTGGTGTGACTGATAGCAACAGTAGTATCAGCTTGATAGAACTGATACCAGCAGTAGCATCAGCTTGATAGGACTGATACCAATAACAGTATCAACTTGATAGGACTAATATTAGCAATATTAGCTTGATAGGACTGATACCTGTTTTTTCTTTCTTTGCCTTGCCTGCAGCAGTATTAGTGTGACTGATAGCAGCAGCAGTATTAGTGTGACTGATAGCAGCAGCAGTATCAGCTTGATAGGACTGATACCAGCAGCACTATCAGCTTGATAGGACTGATGCTAGCAGCAGTATCAGCTTGATGGGACAGATACCAGCAGTATAAGCTTGATGGGACTGATACCAGTTTTTTTTTATCATTATTATTTTTTTTTTTAGCTTGGCATCATTCCTTGCCTGTAGCAGTATTAGTGTGACTAATAGCAGCAGCAATATCAACTTGATAGGACTGATACCAACAGCATTATCAGCTTGATAGGACTGATACCAGTTTTTGTTTTAGCTTGGCATCATGCCTTGCCTGCAGCAGTATTGGTGTGACTGATAGCAGCAGTATCAGCTTGATAGAACTGATACTAACAGCAGTATCAGTTTGATAGGATTGATACCAGTTTTTTTTTTGTTTTTGCTTCAGCGTCATGCCTTGCTTGTAGCAGCATTGGTGTGACTGATAGCAGAAGTATCAGCTTGATACGACCAATAGCAACAATAGTATTAGCCTGATAGGATTGATACCGGCAGTAGTATTAGCCTAATATGACTAATACCAGCAGCAGTATCAGCTTGATAGAACTGATACCAGCAATATCAACTTAATAGGACTGATACCAGTATTTATTTTATTTTATTTTATTTTTGCCTCTACGTCATGCCTTTGCCTGCAGCAGCATTGTTATGACGTCATCAATGACGTTATGCCCTTGAGAATTTTTTTTGCCTCTGCATCATGCCTTTGCCTGCAGCAACATTGGCATGATGTCATCAATGACGTCATGCCTTTGAGATTTTTGTTTTTGCCTCTGCGACATGCCTTTGCCTGCAGCAGCATTGGCATAACATCATGCCACTGAGAATTTTTGTTTTTTGCCTCTGCGTCATGCCTTTGCCTGCAGCAGCATTGGCATGACGTCATGCCCCTAAGTTTTTTTTTTTTTTTTGCCTCTACGTTATGCCTTTGCCTGCAACGGCATTGGTATGACGTCATCAATGACGTTGTGCCCATGAGAATTTTTTTTTGCCGCTACGTCATGCCTTTGCTTGCAGCAACATTGGCATGACGTCATGCCCCTAAGAATTTTTTTTTGCCTCTACGTAATGCCTTTGCCTGCAGCAGCATTGGAATGATGTCATTAATGACGTCATGCCCCTGAGATTTTTTTTCCCTATGCGTCGTGTCTTTGTCTGCCGCAGCATTGGCATGACGTCATCAATGATGTCATGCCCCTGAGTTGTTTTTTGCCTCTGCGTGATGCCTTTGCTTGACATCATGCCCCATAGATTTTTTTTTTCTTTGCCTTGGGGCGTCACTATCCGATCATCGTCGTGATCAATCCTCCTCAGGACCGATTATCCATGGGACCGATCATCTTCAGGTTTTTGCTGCAATCATCAATAGCTAGTCCTCCTCAGGACCTTGCTGCAATCATCAATAGCTAGTCCTCTTCAGGACTTTGCTGCCATCATCAATAGCTAATCCTCATCGGGACCTTGCTACAATCATCAATAGCTAGTCCTCCTCAGAACCTTGCTGCAATCATGAATGGCTAGTCCTCCTCGAGACCTTACTAGAATCATCAATAGCTAGTCCTCCTTAAGACCTTGTTGCAATCATGAATAGCTAATGTATGCGCACATACATTCCTTATGCTTGCACTGTTTTGATCAATTCCATAATCTGCTTGATCTTTCTCTCGTAGGCCATGCTGACCCATCCTCCAAGAACAGTCAGCGTCCTATGGATAGTCCCCCAATCCCTGTTCTAGATGAGGAAATACCGACCTTTGATCTTGAGATTGAAGAAGATGAAGGAAACGGTGTCGATGAGGGTGAAACTTATGACTCAGGCTTTATTAGCCTTGATGTTGATGCAGCAGTCTCTCCTAATACTTCCCTTACATCACGCTCGGCTGAGAGGGGTGAGACTTTGATTTCTCTTTCTTAATGCATATTTCGTTCTAAGCATATTTTGTTTTTTGCTTATGTGAAGTAATCGTTTTATCTTCCGCAGATGAGTCCCCCAGACATCAATTTCCTCCTACTCCTAGCGTTGGTGACACTGCTAGTGATGCTTCCTTTACAAGGGAGGAGACTCCTATTGATTCCTCGATCCCTTCAAGGAAGAGATCGTTCAAACAACTGAGGAGGGGGAGTAGTCCTTGCGCTCATTTAGTGTTCACTCCTTATAGATAAGTGAGAGTGCCTGATCTTATCGTGGATATACCCCCAGGATCCTCAGTCCTGGATGAGGACAGTGCTCGTGCATTCGATGCCTCTAGTGAGAGTGGTTATTCTCATGATTCTATTGATGATGGACTCTTGGATCCGAGAAGTGTGGATGCTTATGCCCATCCACTCCTTCCTCCTATTGAAGCAGATACTCGCTATATATTCGTAAAGAAGATCTTCATTCCTTCTGCTTACGGTTCTACTCTTCGAAGTATCATTGATTGTTATGGCAATCCTGGTACTGAGATATCTTTTTCCAGTCCTTGTCTTCGAGCCTTCTTCTACTCAGCTGTATGTTCGCTGGTGGGATGTTTGCAAGAGACACAACTCTCTGCTCTTACCATGGAGGATCTCTACAACATGCGGAAGGAGCTAGAGGATCCCTTAGTAGCCAGGATGAAGCTAGATTGGTTGACAGCGCACTTAGACGCCATGAAGGAAACCTTAGGGAAACTAAGAAGTTATCGAGAGTTGAGAGTTTCTTCTTCTACCCGTCAGGACTTAGAGTCCCGCAAAGCCAGTCATGAGGCTAAAATCGCGGCATTGCGCTCCCAACTGTTAGGAGAAGAAGAAGAGCTATCTGCTGTTAAAGCTAGATTGGCAGGTGGTGATGGTAGGCTTTCTGCTATACGTTCCTGGCTTAAGAATAGAAAGTTCAGTCATGGTCCTTTACTACCGAACCTTCTGGGGGTACCAACGACATCGGATTGATGTAGATTGCTGGGTAACAACATAGATATCTAGATTGTCAATGTTCTTTTTTTTTTATTATTGGTATTTGACATTATGCATGTAGTTAGAAACGCATATTGATAGTGAAAGAACTTTCTCTTATTCATGATTTATCCCTATGGATCTAAGCACAATGATTGAACCCTATGAACTCATGCATAAAAGGAAAAGACATAAGCTAATCTAGTAAAGGATACAACATTTACTCTTAGCTAGAGTAATTACCATAGTAAAGCTTGATCCACTTGGCACTGATCGAATCATTAAGGGGTGTCCAATCTATCTGGCTCAACATATAGTATTGCAACAACTTCCCTTATGACATAGGAGCCTTCCCATGGTTAAGTAATGGATCATTATGTACTGATACAGCTCTAACTGCCTATTATTAATCTTCTATTGAAATATCTTCCTTAGAGTAAAGCATTCTTCTGTCTTGTGTCCCATATAGTAATGAAACTGGCAATAGTCATCTCTTGCCTTATCATCCTCAGTCGGGGTACTTCCCAGCGGTGGTGGCACTGCAACACGATCTTTTATCCATTGCTTAAGAATCACTACGGCCTCCTTGACACCGCAAGGCAGCGGTGGAAGAGGCGGAAAACTCCTTTTACGACCTCTATTATCACTGGATTCTTCTTTGGGACGTTTCTTGTTTTCGACCGTCTTGATCTGTGAAGCAAACTTCCCCTTGTTCTTCCATGCAATATCCCCCTTTAGAGCCATAGTACGTCCGGTACGCCTCGCTGACTCATAACGGCAAGAGTAAGTATCAATCTTCAAATTCTCCAACACTAGAGGGTAGTTTTTCATCATTCCGTCGATGCACATCTGTACTAGGTTGACTTTCATGGTTGTCTCCCAGCAAACAATTGCTAGGTCACGGAATCGCCTCACATATGGCTCAAGTCCTTCATCAAACTTTTGCTTCTCCTTCCCTAATTCAATAAGGGTCAAACGTTCCTTAACGATAAAGAACTTTAGCAAGAAAGCTATTTTCATCTCGTCCCAGTTAAGGATAGATTCATGAGGAATATTATCATACCAAGTGTAGGCACGATCACCTGCAAATGCTCCCATAGCACCTATGAACTTGGTCACATGTTCTTTCGCATTGCCTGATCGTCCATTATATTGTGGCATGAAGAACGGTATTACATACCCTACAGGATATGGATTCTTCATGATCACCATCGGATATGGAGGTCTGATGTCGATGCTAAACTCAATAGGATTCTCCTTCTTCTACATGAGACTCACAATCTCCTATCGAGTCATGAAGCCACTATTGTTCACAGAGTTTGATTGAGGCGCACTTACTAGAGTGGTTACAGGAGTTACCACATGTATTATAGGTGGTGTTCTCTCCACCGTTGACTCCATTGGTGGTGTGGGGATGTGACTCTCTCATGTAATCATCGTCTATAACAAGTCCAGCATCTTTGCCTGTGATTCATTCATCTTATTCATCTTTTATCTCATCATCTCCATCTGATCATCAGGATCATCAAAGTTGTAATCTGCATCCTGCTTTTCATCCATCTCTTGCAGGTCTTCTGGTATATCTACATCAAGTCTTTCCTCCTCAACAGAAGAAGATGATGCTCCTATTTGCTCCAGGGCTTTCATTTTTCCTTTTTGTCTTGCCATTCTTCTAATAGTGATCAGTAGGTGGAGACCAAGTCCCCAGCGAAGTCGCCAATGTTTCATGGGTGGTTTTGTGAATAGTCACCAAGTATGATATTACTGACTGACTATCACGAACCAACCAAAAATTTAAAACTTTCGGATTAGGTTGCGACCTTCACCCCATATCCCTATGGAGGTGGATCAACAAACATAAGCAGAAGATCAACTGTTCTAGTAAGATATAAGTAGCTATAAGTGATATGCTATTCTAGCAATTTTAAATAAAGAAAAACTAATTCTAAACTATACCATATGTCTATCAGAGTACGCTACCCAAACCAAGTCTTCTCGTGCCACATCTAAGCTCCTGAACCTGAAATATTAAACAACATTCATAAGCTAGAAGCCCGGATGAGTAAACCTTCGATGAAAGGCATTCACTCATGTTCCAGTATTTGAGAAAAAGTGCA
>JAUPMG010035371.1:0-14495 GCA_031762675.1 Pachysandra terminalis | reverse complement strand
GAAAAAACACATAAAAATAATTAAATAATAATTAATGATCACCTATTTGTATGGATAATTGACTAGTTTAATTAACACTATATTTTTACAATTAAAGTAAAACTTTATATCAGAATTGATTTTTTGATTTATAAAAATAAATATGATTTTTATTTTTCAATAAAAATAACGACACTAATCGATAGATTGGATGTTATTACATCATATATATTATTTTCAAGCAACTTAAACATGTTTAAAGACATCAAAATTTTCAACAACCATAAGAAAAGTAGAAAGGGGATAAAAGAAACACGTTTTACCTTCATTGTGTCGAGTCAAATTTTCAACAACCATAAGAAAAGTATTGGGCTGTTTAAAGAATTTAAGAGAAGAAATATTGCTTCTCACTTGAAGCAAAAAAATTGGTTTTTCAATTCTTCAAAAGTACTCCATAAGTGTGAAGACCAAACACTCCTTTCGCTTTCAAAAGCAAATTTTTGCTGATAAAAGGGAAAAAAAAAGTACTTTTGAAAAGCAAGACCAAATGGAGCCGATATCACAATACAAAATAAGGTTGAAGTTCTATTCAAAAACAGAAAAAAGAGCAACAAAGGACCAATATACATGTTGTGCAGGACCTATGCTCTGAAATCATATTAAAAAACCCAAGGCAGATTTTGTCCAGACTGCAACGAACAGACAAAACCTATAACATCCATATTGAGAAGCAAGATATATCAAAGAGTTCTAAGAGGGTCCTAGTTAAGGGTATGTACATACCCTTCACATATGTGCAGGTACCAATCCAATACATGCATAGATGCACGCATCGAATCATCAATAAGAAAGCATTGATGAAGGCTTCAATTAAAAAACAGTTACATTGATAATTCAACCAGCCAAAAATAAAGAGAAGAAATAAGGCAAGGAGAGCCAAATTTGGAAGTAGAAGAAATCAGGCATTATCCTTCCTTCAGTTAAGAGTTTCCTTTATCATGTTTTTGAATTTGAATAAGCTAGCTGTAGTTAGGAGTAATTATAGCCATAAAGCCAGTGAAGATCGGTGCTATAAATAAGGCAAAGGAATTAAGATTAAGGGATTGAAAGAAGTTATTACTTACGGATGTGTAAATGAGGGATTCCCACTGGATTAAGGAAACGCATTGATGATATTGGAGTTCTTCTTCTTTTTCTTATCACAATCCCATCTGCTGCCTTTCCAGATTTCCCTTTAGCCTTCGTAGCATTTTTATCCCCTCCACCTCCTGCCTGCTTTGCTTTGCTCTTCCCTCCGGATTCTTTTGGCTTTGATTGACTGATTGATATAGGTTCTATCAAAATTCAACTTTCAATCTGTTAGAGGTTTCATCATTGAGGTATAATATCATATTACATACTGAGATACAATATCTTATAATATTCTTCCTACATCTGAATAATCATATATGTCTAAATACCATCATATATAAGAAATAAGTTGGTCAAATGTCAATGCATTAAACTTTTGGTGCCTACATTCAGGACAAAAAAGAACATAAGCAAATTCTTAAACATCAATCTGAAAAACATGCAAATATGGTAACTTCAAAAAATAAACAAATGAATACAATGTAACTAGAATCCAAATAGATCAGCTTAAGAAAAATGCAACAGTCCTAGAAGTTCCAACACCATGTTCATGAAATTCGTGGTATTTGCACCATCCTTAAACAAAAATGTAAAGTAACAAAGTCAGTAACCATTTCCAGATACATGGATTGTGGGGTCCATAGTACTGGAACCTGCAAGTGAATTCATTAAAATATATTTAATGGTTATTACTCATTAGAGTGGTCTTTCCTAATGCTTTCTTAACAGTATTGAAAATGGATTTCGGTATCTGTGATTGCAGTTGGAGGGTTGTTTTCGGATGGGTTTAGGCAGGAAAGCAGAAAATAGCAAGGAAAATGCAAACTTGAGAGACACATCGGAGGCTAGAGAACATAATGTATGGAAAGTACTACCTTCACAAGACCATGGTTCAAATCCCTGAAACATAAAATATGAGCAATGAAAGAGTTGCAACAGAAGATTTAGAATGAAGCTAACGGACCATGAACGCTTTTAGATGAGAAAGATTTCTGTTTGTGAGAGAATGAACTCCATGACAGCTTTTTAAAGAATGTCATATACAGTTTGGGAATCCAAAAAACTTATTGTGGAACAACCAATAAAATAGAGTTCTTTGTTTACTGTGGGCAACCTCAGTTGCATTATGATTTCCAGAGCATAGGTTACACCCAGCTGTTAGTTTAGACGATCTACCTCCGTAAGTGCATACCACATAACACCATGTTTGTGATGACTGATGAGTTGTATAAACATGCTAAACATAATATTGACCAACAGAATCATGTTTACAAGATTCCTTTATATATTACAAATTTGGAATATATATATATATATATATATGTCAAATAATTGTATCTTACCAAAAATATGTCCCATGATAAAGTAATAATTAGCTTTCAATTGAAGTTGATCCATCATTTAATCTTTTGCAAATTGAACTAATTAGGAATGAATATTAAGCTGCGTATGATTATTCTTGATACTGTTTATTGTTGGAGTAATAGATCTTCTACGCAAGGTATTTCCCATTGAAAAGTTCAAACCTCCCCGCATGGGCATTGTGCACTGTACATATATTCATCTAAATTACTCAAAACTAATTAGGTCTCCTTTAAGGGGCGAGTGTTTTGCAAATAATCTGCATTTTATGGAAATCACTAAATAAGGAATAATCTATCTAATATTGAAATTAGAAAAAATTATTCGTAAAATGATAGATTGAGAAATTTTTTCTAGTCAATTTAGATACTCCCTTCGCCCAGCGAAACAAAGTGCCTCGTATATTATGAAGAGATGCAACAAGGCCCAATCAAAATTCCCGCTTTCTTTGTTGTCGAGATACACAATTATGTAGAAATCTTTTTCCTGTGAGTAATATTAATGGTGGATAGATATGCTTCGCCCTTCTGTAAAGAGAATTTCTACAAAAATAGAATTATAAACCTATTAAGAATTCTAATGTAATATAACTTCCTTTGGGAAAAATTAAAAGGGCACTATATACAAATAGTTTTGACTAGCTATAATTCCATTGGGCAATATTTAAAAGGGCACTGTGTACGAATAGCTTTGACTAGCTATAATTCTCTCTGTTCTCTTTCTGATAAATAACACGTCTTTATTTATAGTGCCTGAGAAAGAAAGATAGAGGATAAGCAGTGAAGGATTGAAATAAGTCCCTACACTGCCAGTGGTCCAGTACCAAAAGAGAGAAAACCTGATATATATAACCTTCCATGAGTACAACAGAAAAATTAAAGAAAAACATAAAATACAAACAGAAAAGGTGCAAATATAGAAATCAGAATTTAAAAGCTAATGATATGCTTCCTTCTCAAAGGCCATTGCCTCCCTAGTTGCTCCTTTCTTGGCTAAAGAATTCACCAAGTCATTAGCCGATCTGTTTATCCATTGAAACGAAATATTCATTGAAGATACCCAGATCATGGAGAGCCTAACATAGTTTGTAAGGCTCCACGAACCAAGTCTACTGCCTCTATCCCAATTTATAATAGCCAAAGAATCTCCCTCCACAATCAGATTCCTTATATCTAATAATCTGGCTTCCTTGATCATCATCATCATATGCCTTATCCCAATTAGTTGGGGTCGGCAACAAGAATCCTGTTCCTCTCTTCGTCCCAATCTATCAAAAACCATATCTTTTAGTCAAATTACATGTATGCAAATCCTTTTTGGTTGACTCTATCCAAGTTCTTTTGGGTCTTCCTCTCCCCCGCTTAGAACTTCCAATGATCTCTCTCTCTCCCACCTCACAGCCAAGGTTTTAAATTTCGATTTCGCCAAGGGGTGTCTGATGAAATTTCGCCAGATTTCGCCCATATTTCGCTGATATTTCGCGAAATGGGGAAATATCGCCATTTCACCAAGGGAGGAAATGGCAACATTTCGGCGGCATGCCGGAAAAATTTAAAACCATGCTCACAACTGCTTCCGTAGGTCTCTTTACATGCCCAAACCATCGTAACCTACCCTCATTTATCTTATCTCCTAATTGAGCCACACCCAAGCAACCTCGAATATGTTCATTCCTCACCTTATCTTTCACACATCCATCTCAAAAATCGCATCTCAATAACGTTCGTTCTATGCATATGTTGCTTAATAGTTTCCCAACATTCTGATCCATACATCATATCAGGCCTAATCATGGTGTTTAAACTCAGTATCGGATCGGGGATCGCTCCAATCCGATACCAAGTTGCATTGGCGATCCAACTCAGGATTGGCCGATCCAAAACATTACTCGGTCTGGATCCATTAGGTAATCTAATTCATGTATCGGACAAAAAGCAATCAAAGCCAGACAAAACAACCTCCAAAATAGTATATAGAGTAACATAAAGATAATCAAAAAAACTAAAGATAATCTACAAATGGAAGAGAGAGTCGATTGGATTATAAAGCAAAGGATAAGAACCAAAGTTGGATCGACACAGATGGAACTGGAAAATGGAGAGAAAGAGTGAAGAATCGACAACTGTTCTTCAGTTATGGTCGCTAGGGTTTCTTTCGCCATCTTTGTATGACAATCGACCATCTGGATTTTGCGAATTAGGGTTTTCTTCGTTTCTGGTTCCAAGAGTTGGGGAAAATAGAAATGAAGCAAAACACTAAGTCACCTCACCTGGAAAAATGGAGAGGTGTGAAGTGTGGCTAACAAAGAGACGATAAAGAAATGAGCTTCTCTCTCTAAAAAGTACGTGAAGTCCCAATGACCAAATTACCCTGCACAATTTAATCAAATAGTGACCAACACCTTACGGAAATCCTACTATTTGAGGGGGTTTCGGACGATCCATAATGGATCGTCTGATATGACTCGGTTTTGGATAAACTCAGGATGGGCATGGGATTGCGACTCGTCCCGAGCCAATACCGAGTTAGATCGGCCGATCCTTTACACTATGGGCCTAATGGCTTTCCTATAAAATTTTTCTTTTCATTAGAGTGGAACGTCTAGCTCATATAACTGAAGCCATCCAGCTTTAATTCTAAAAGCAACATCCTCATCAATATTTCCCTCTTTATGAATAATTGATCCTAGATAACGAAATTGATTGTTTTAGGAATTGTTTGATTTTCAATTCGAACTATAGCTTCACCTCTATTGATTGTGCTAAAGTTACATTCCATGAACTTGGTCTTTGTTTGACTTATTTTAAAACCTTTTAATTCCAAGGTCTCCCTCCATAATTTTAGTTTTTCATTTACTCCTCAATTTTGGTCTTCTAAAACTGCATCATTTGCAAAAGCATACATCAATGCCCTTCCTCTTGAACACAAGTAGTTAATTCATCCACAATTAAAGTTAAAAGATAGGGGCACATAGTTTAACCTTGATGTAAACCTATCCTTACTAGGAACTCATTTGTCTCGCTTCCTACAGCTCTCACCCTAATTATCGCTCCCTCATACATGTCTTTAATAACCTCGATGTATCTGATTGGTAGCATTTTCCTGCTCAAAACCACCAAATTGAATCTCTAGGGATTCTATCATATGCTTTCTCTAGATCAATAAAAACCATGTGAAGATCTTTCTTCTTCTCTCTAAACTTCTCCAATAATTGTCTAAGTAAAAAGATAGCCTCTATGGTAGATCTCTCTGGCATAAAGCCAAATTGATTTTTAGACACTTGGATTATTCTTCTTAACCATTGCTCGATCACACTTTCCTATAATTTCATGGTATGACTCATAAGCTTAATTCAACAATAATTGGTGCAATCCTAAACATCTCCTTTACTCTTATATGCAGGTACCATCGTGCTCTTCCTCCGAGCATTTAGCATTTCTCTAGTTCATAAAATTTCATCAACCACAGTATAAAATAATTCTGCTTCAGCCCTAATAGTGATCACCTTCCCAATTGGCCCCAAAAACATGCATAAAATAGAACCATTATCATCATTAAAATACATCCCCAATGTTGGATCTACAAGGATTGCCAAAAGAGTATCCATCAAAGCTTAATTTCAAGAATCCAGTTGGAGCTGGAGGGGCTGTCCAATTGACCTGTATGTTTTTTTTTTTTTTTTTTGCTCAACAAAGGTACTACTATATATTCAAGAAAAGATAAAGACTACACCCCATTGTACACCAACAGTATACATCCGGGAAGAAGAATATAGTAAGAACAAGAAACCAAAAGCATAACAGACAAAAAACAGAATAGGAAGCCACAGAGCAAGATGCAGAGGAACATTCCAAGACCACATCCAGCATCATCAATTACTGAACACACCCGCAGCAGCTTCCACTTAGTATATTCCTTACTGCCGAACCCGAAGCCCAAAAGTGAAGGCTGTGCTTTGTTTTCCTGATGATCTGAAGGACATCATGCTCCAATCCTTCGAAAATCCGTCCATTTCTTTCCTTCCAAAGAACCCAAGAGATCGCCGCCGGGAACAAGAGCCATCTAACACCTCTCTTATCACTCCAACTTCCAAGCAGGCTCCACACTTCCAGAAAAGAAGAGAAACACCTTGGATTTTATGTGCTTTAAAAAGGCGCCACCTTCCAAGCCCCAAAAATAGAATTAATTGATACATCCTTAAACTCTTCCAACACCGAAACCCAAGTAGCTGTTTGAAACATAACCTATTACGCTCACCCTATAAACCCCAGAGAGTTGCATAGAAAACATTTAATAGATTTTTTTCCTCACGCCCCATTGTTTCATCAATTCTGCTATATCAGAGGGAAACTCCCATCGAGCATCAATAAGGAAGGTCCATAGACTTCATACTTCCTTAGCCAATGCACAATGAATGAACAGGTGGTTGATATTTTCTTCCTCCTGCAAACAGAGTAACTTGAAGAGAAATAGCCATGTGCCTTCAAGATCAAGTCTAAATAAAGGCCCTAACTCGGGGGGGGGGGGGCAAGTTACTTTTCAAACCTTGCCACCCAACAAAGAGAAATATGGGTTTTCCTCAGCTGAATTACAAAGGAAAGAGAACAAAGAAAAAGACGAATACACCCACATGGATCTATGGAAGGTAATTTCTTGACTCTTTCATATGTTCTGGAAATATGTGAGCTTTTCTGTAGGGTCTAGTTCATCTATTCATTCCTGGCTGGATATTTGGTTGGGGGAGTCTTCTTTGGCCTCTAGATTCCCCAGGACTTTTCGTTTATCCATCGATAAAGAATCGTTTGTTTCTGATGTCCTTAGCTGGTCGGTTTCGGGCCTTTCTTGGAATCTTCCCCTTTTAAGTGACCCTAGATTGGTTGACAATGATGAAATGGCTTCTCAATTTGCACTCCTTAATAATGTGATCATTGATGATAGCCCGTCTGACTCTAGGGCCTGGACCTTGGAGTTGTGTGGTAGTTTCAGCATTAAGTCCTTTCGGTCTTTATTAAGTTCCGCTCCCGGGTCATGCCCCCATCCTTTCTCTACCTCTTTGCTTTGGGAGGCCAGGTTCCTTCCCAAAGTTAAAGCTTTTGCTTGGTCCACATCCCTGTATCGCATTTAACACTGCTAAAATGGTTCAAAGGAGGAGACCTTTTATGTCTCTGTCTCCTCAGATTTGACATTTGTGTTTGAAGTGCGGGGAGTTGGTGGATCATTTCTTCTGGGATGCAGTTGGGCTAGACAGATTTGGAGCTATCTTTTGAGAGTGGTTGGTGTGGATTGGGTGAGTCCATCCTCTGTACGGTGTGCTTGATCAGTGGTGGTTCCCATCCCTTGGGAAAAGGGGGGCAGATTTTGTTTAGGATTGTGTTTTTTGCTGTGCTTGGGGGTATTTGGGCAGAGAGAAACAGTAGAATCTTTGAGAACGAAGATAAAATTTTGGGGGCGCTCATCGACTCTATTGTGAGCCTAGCATCTTCTTTGGCTGCTATCCTTCCCGAGTTCACTGATTTGTCTAGGTTGGACATTACAAGAGGTTGGAGTTTTGTGGTAACAGGAGCTGTTCTTGGGTTTGTGGTGTTTTGTGGGCTGTAATTGTTTTCTGGTCTTCGTGGCCTCCCTTTCTTGGGGACTTTTTCTTTTCTTTTCTCTTCTTTTTTTCTTTTTTCTTTTTTCTGCTGTACATTCTCTTTTCTTTTTTCTTTTTTTCTTTTCACTCTGCATGCGATGCTCAATCTCCAGGTATGTTTTCTCACTGTTCGCCAGAAATGGTTAGTGTCGTCTCTCCTATCCATTCTCTCCCTTCTTCCTCTCCTTTGGAACTGTCCATGTTGGGGGCCAGATCTGATTTTGGCACTGTCGAGATTGGGATTTCTGTTTCGGAATCTGTTTTGGCTAACAGGATGGATGAAAATCCTTCGCAAGGGGACAGTCTAACTCTAAAATCAGATTTCCAACTCGTGGAGGTGGGGAAGGGTCATAAGTGTACTGAATTGGTGGTGACCGATGAGGATCGGTATTTGGGTGGGGAGTTCCCCTCTCCTCTTGTGGTCAAACCATTATGCTCTTTGAGCACTATTGCAGCTGTTTGGTACAGAGGAGGGATGGATATGTTTTCGAACTCTATGGGTGAACATAGGGTGGATTTGGTGGATGTGAAGAGGAAGGGGAAAGAAGTTAACTCTGAGTGGCTTATGGGAAAGGTGATGGAATTGAGTAAGTTTTTGGGGATGTCTTATATTGGCTTTGAGGATCAGGTTTTTGCTGTACTTACTGCTATTGAAATGGAACACTGTGTGGAATCTAGGAAGAAGATCCCTAGAGAGCTTCAGCGTCTTACCTGGTCCATGAAGGATAGTAAAGGCAGTTCCGCTGGTATGAAAGGTGCTCATAGGCGGGTTTCGGGTGTTGGAGAGTCTCCCTTATGAAGCTCAAAATTCTATCTTGGAATGTTCGAGGTCTTAATAACTCGGACAAAAGAGTGGTGGTGGCTTCTTTGATCAAAGGTTTTAGTGTGGATGTGGTCCTTCTCTAGGAAACTAAATTGGCACGAGAGAACTTAGGTTTTTTAAATGACATTGGGGATGTAAGTAGTATGGAATGGTCTTCCAAGGCTGCTATTGGGGCTTCCAGTGGTATTTCTGTGGGGTGGCTAAAAGATAAAATGTCTTTTATTTCTGCTTCGGAAGGTGTGTTCTCTCTCAATGTTAAATTGTGTAGTGTGAGGGGTGGTGAGACATGGATGGTTTCTTGCATTTATGGCCCGAACGATCATAGTCAGACCCATTTATTGTGGGAGGAGTTGGATGATTTAAGGAGAGGTTGGCTTGGACCTTGGTGTGTAGCTGGTGACTTCAATATGATCAGAATTTGTTCGGAAAGAGCGAATTGCTCTTTCTCAACGAAGGAAATGAGAGAGTTCTCTGATTTTATCAATAGAAACATGCTTTTGGATGTGCTGGTGTCGGGTGCCGAGTTTACGTGGTCAAACAATCAATCTCCTCCATCTTTATCAAAACTAGACAGATTTGTGATTTCTCCTGAATGGGATGCTTGCTTTGGGAATATGTGATGCGAGGCCCTTGCTCGACCTATGTCGGATCATATCCCTATTTTGCTTTGCTGCTCCAATGTTTGCGATCGAATTTCATCCTTTAAATTTGAAAATATGTGGCTCAAAAGTGATGATTTCATTTCTCTAGTGGATAACTGGTGGAAGCATTGTATTGTTTCTGGTTTAGCTTCTCATATTCTCTGCAAAAAAGTTGAAAGAGCTAAAAGGGAGAATTAAGATGTGGAACAAAGATTGTTTTGGTAGGATTGATAAGAAGTTGGAAGATTTGCTTGGGCAAATCAAGGAATTCGATGATAGGGAGGCGAGAGGTGGTTTTGTAATTCTGATTGGGTGTCTAGGGAATTGTTTTTTTTTTATCGGTAAAAGTGATTTATATACTTATATTAACTATAGTAAGAGCTGTACAAGTATACATATCTGTGAAGAAAACATTCCCCTATACAAGTAACAAATCAAATATCCCAAAAAAGACCGCACTTGCAATTAAATTCTTCAACTTTCATCTCTTTAAAGACTTTGTGATTGGACGCCTAGGGAATTGTTAAAGACGTAATACAAAAAAAATGGCTAAGATGAATTTAATCAGTTGGAGGCAAAAATCGAGGGCTCTTTGGTTGAAGCTTGGTGACAATAACACCAAGTATTTTCATAAATTGGCCGTTACCCGTAATAGGGTTAATTTGATCGAACGTCATTATGTGGATGACAGAGTGGTTGAGGATGAGAAGAGTATCAAGGAAGTGGTTGTTGAGTATTATGAAAAACTTTTTTCTAGGCAAGATGTGTTCTGACCCAAGCTCGATGGGATGGATTTTGATTGTATCTCCGATGAGGATAAAAAGTGGGTGGAAAGAAGTGTGTCGGAGGAGGTGAAAGGGGTGATTGATGCTATGGATGGGGACAAAGCTCCTGGGCCGGACGGGTTTACTTTTGCATTCTACAAAAAATGTTAGGAGGTGATTAAAGATGATCTAGTGAGGGCGGTTCATGACTTCTTTATACCGGGCAGGTTAGAGAGAAGTGCTAATGCCACATTTATTTCTCTCATTCCGAACGTAGAGGGTGCTTCAAGGATGAAAGACTTCAGACCTATCAGTCTTGTTGGGAGCTTTTATAAAATTATTGCCAAAATTTTGGCGGATAGACTTCGTAAAGTTTTGCCTGAGTTGGTGGCGCAAAACCAAAGTGCTTTTGTGGGTGATAGACAAATCCTTTACGGGGTTCTTATTGCCAATGAATGTTTGGATACTAGAATTGCAGAGGGGAAAGGTGGTTTACTTTGTAAGCTTGATTTAGAGAAAGCGTATGATCATGTGGACTAGGATTTCCTCCTTTATTTGTTGGAGAGGATGGGATTTGGTAGGAAGTGGAGGAATTGGATCAGCATTTCCACTGCGTCTTTCTCGGTTCTTGCCAATGGCGAAGTGGCAGGTTTCTTCCATTCTTCTAGAGGACTCAAACAAGGTGATCCTCTGTCTCCTCCACTCCTTATCTTGGTCACGGAAGTTCTTAGCAAGATGCTTTCCAAAGGTCTTGAGGCTGGTCTGCTGGAAGGTTGCAAAGCGGGAATAGAGAGTCCGTCTATCTCTCATCTTCAATTTGCGAATGACACGTTGGTGTTTTGTGGTGATTCTCATTCTCAACTTGGGTTTATGCGTGGTATCCTGATATGTTTTGAAGCTGTTTCGGGGCCTCAAGATAAATTTGGCTAAAAGTAAAATTTTTGGGATTGGAGAGGTTGGTGAGATGCAAGAGTTTAGTGACATTCTAGGGTGTGATGCTGAATCCTTTCCTATTACTTATTTGGGGATTCCATTGGGTTCTCGTTACATCTAAGTCAGTGTGGGAGCCCACCTTGGAGAGAATGGAGAGAAAATTATCCTCTTGGCATGGTAGATTCCTCTCTAAAGGTGGAAAACTGGTATTGATACAATCGGCTCTTGCTAACCTTCCTACATATTTGCTTTCTATCTTGAAAGTTCCGGCTTCTATTGCATAGAGAATGGAGAAATTGGAAAGAGATTTTTTGTGGTGTGATAGTGATTTGAATGGAAAATACCATTGGATGAATTGGGACCTTGTATGTAAACCAAAGGATTTTGGTGGCATTGGACTTTGGCGAATACGTGAATTTAAAGAAGCATTATTGGGAAAATGGCCGTGGCAATTTGGGGAGGAGAGGGACAACCTTTGGAGAAAGTCATTAAAAGAAATTATGGATGTGATATGGGGAATTGGGTGACAAATGTTCAAGATCGACCTTATGGGGTGGGCTTATGAAGAGCAATTATGAGTGCCTACTCTATGCTTCAGAAAGGTATACGATATAAATTGGGGATGGAACTAGGGTGAAATTCTGGGATGATATTTTGTGTGGGCACGCCCCTTTAAAATACAGATTTCCCGTCCTCTTTAATCTGACTCTTAATAAGGAGGAAAGGGTTGTAGATATCTTAAGTGTTCAGGATGGCATCGTGCTTTGGGATCCCAAATTTAGAAGAAATTTATTTGACTGTGAGGTTGAGCCTTTGGTGGACCTGTTTCAAGCTTTGTACATGGTAAAGCTGGAAGAGGGTAGAGATAGGAGATAATGGAGATGGGATAACAAAGGTGCTTTTTCAGTTATATCGTTTTTTGGGTCTTTTTTGGCGTCTGATCAGTTGTTTCAGTATGAGAAACTGATATGGAATATGGGCCTGCCTTCTAAGGTGGCATTTTTCTTGTGGTTGGGATGGTATGATAAAATTCTTATGGTGCATCATCTTAAAAGTCGTGGGTGGTCTATTCCTAATAGATGTGCGCTCTGCAAAAGATATGAAGAGAACGTGGATCATCTGTTTGTTCAATGCAAAGTTGTTCCTGGTTGTTGGGATTTCATCCTTGGAAAATTCAATCACTCTGGAATTGGTGCTCAGACTTTTATGGATCTAATTATTGGGTGGGGGAGAAGAAATAATAAAGGAAATACGAAATCTCTTCGGAATTTGTGCCCTGGAGCTGTGATTTGGACTGTTTGGAAAGAAAGAAATGCTAGAGTTTTTGAGGATATTGAATCTCCTTTTGAGATAATTCTCAGAAGATTGATTTCTACTTTGAATCTTTGGGCTTCCACGAGGCTCGGGTCAAACACTATGTGGAATGTTGGCTGATTTCTGTTTGGGTTGGGTGGGGTTGGGGTATATTGTTCATATACTGCAACCTTATTTGTCTTCCTTGTCATTTTCTCTCTTTTTATTAATGAATCACTTTAATTATCAAAAAATCAAATAAAATTCTTCGTCATCAATCAAAAAATAAATGGCATCTTGGCTTCGCTGCTTACATCACACCCTTTTTGTCAATCTGAAACTTCTTTGTAATCACCAAAAGCCAAAGCCTATCCTTTTCCTCCATAAATCGCCAAAACCATTGGCCTCGAAAGGAAGAGTTGCTATTCACTGGTTGCCCCTAAACCGCCTTGATCGTTTGTTTGCATACCTAATTCCATTTGACCAAGTGGACCTTTTTCCCTCAACAAAAAAAGAAATTGTCTCTTTGAATCTTTTCTAATTTACAGACTACCTTACTTGGCATTCTAAAAATAAACAATAAAGTAATCGAAGATCCTTTAATCAAGGAATAATAGAACGTTTTCTAAGTTATAATTCTCTTCCAATACAACATACATTAGTTATTAGGTCCCACATAGATTACAATGTAAAATGCAGTACCTAAAATAATTTTCCTCAGAAAAAATTTTAGATTTAATTCTATAGTAATTACTTTAATACTAAGGGCTATTTTAGTCAAAAGGATATATAAAAAAAGCAGTCAATATGATATATAAAAAACAGTTTTTTTTATAATTTTTTATCACTCAAAGTTCTAGCAAAAGACAAAACAAAAAACCACTATTTTAAAATCATATAACTTTAATGATTAACAATCATTTTTCAGAAACTTACTTTTATAAAGGATTAAATAGTAACAGAATAAAATTCAAAAACACAAAAACTTGAAGAAAATTGTTCAACTTTTATAAGGAGTATGATTTAGACTGTTTCAACTAATTCTGGGATACCGATGTGGTCAAGAAGATTGATGTATGGAAAGGTCGGTTTTCTCTTTCTGTTAGGTTTAGAAGTCTGGCGGATGGCTTTGAGTGGGTCCTATCTGGTATCTATGGTCCTAATAAGCCTAAGATTAGAAGTCTGTTCTGGGAGGAATTGAGGGTGGTTAGCACCATGTGGAGTCTTCCATGGAGTCTTTTTGGGGATTTCAATGTTATCCGCTTCTCTCATGAGAAACTGGGAGGGAGTAGAGGTACTAGGAGTATGAGAGATTTTGCGGACTTCATTGAAAGTGTTGGCTTGTATGAGTTTCCCCTCCTCGAGGGGTTTTTCACCTGGTCCAATCTTCGGGAGAGGAACGTCTGTTGTCCTCTGGATAGGTTTCTCGCATCTCCTAGTTGGGAGTCTCATTTCCATCATGCCTCCCTTAGAATTTTGCCTAGGCCTATCTCCGATCATTCCCCTTTATTATTGAATTCCGATCGCCTCGTCTTGGGAGGTCCGTCTCCATTCCGATTCGAAAATATGTGGTTGTCCCATCCTAATTTTGTCAATCTGATACGGTCTTGGTGGAAGGATTCTTCGTTAGGTGGAGGGTGGGAAGGTTTTAAGTTTATGAGGGCATTGAAAGGGATCAAAGATCAGCTTCGTGTTTGGAGTAAGGAGGTGTTCGGCTGGATTCCTGATCGGAAAAAGGAGATTATGGAGAACTTAGATAGATTGGATAGGAAAGAAGAGGTTGGTGGTTTGTTATCGGATGATTCCGAGTCTAGGAGAACTCTTAAATCTGAGCTTGAAGAGATCTTGAGAAGAGAAGAATTATCTTGGAGACAAAAATCTAGAATCCGATGGATTAAAGAAGGGGATGGCAATACAAGCTTCTTCCACAAAATGGC